>SJYC01081862.1:0-31013 GCA_006408675.1 Madoqua kirkii | reverse complement strand
GCTGATGCAGGAAGAGTCCATGGCACCCCACTCCAGTATTCTTGCCTGGAGAACCCCCATGGTCAGAGGAGCCTGGCAGGCTACAGTCCACAGGGCTGAAAAACAGTCAGACAGGACTGAGCGTGCCTGCAATACTTACAAAAGTGAGCAAGATTAAACCATTTGTTAATTGCACATTGCTTCCCTTAGAGGTAAATTTTAACTAATTTAAAATAAAACAGATTAAATAATTAAATACATTAAATACTATTTGATGTATTTTTTCTAACAAAATTTATGTATATTCAAATTTTAATCACTTCACTTATAGAGGTTACTGACCAAATAGCTACAAAATGATGTTCTGAGATAGTCCTTATAATAATTTTCAAATAAACTTGATTTTTCACAAGTGTTTGAAATATACAGAGAAATCGTAAACAGAGTACCAAGTGTTCCAATATACCCTACACATCACATAATTCCCCTGCTATCAACATCTTACCTAGTAGAACACGTCTGTTAGAATTAAGAGAGGAATGCTGATGCATCATTTTTGTTGACTAAGCACCACCTTTTACTCATGTTTTCTTACTTTTTAACCTAATGTCTTTTTCTGTGCCACAATCCTGTTCAGGACGTGACATTACATTTAGCTATAACGTCTCCTTAGACTCCTCTGGTCTGTGGCAGTTTCTCAGATTTTTCTTGTTTTTGTTGACTTTCACAGTTTTGAAACACAGTGGTCAGGTATTTTGTGGAATGTCTGCCAGCTGTAGTTGATCTGGTATTGTTATCATGATTATACTGGTGTTATTCATTTTGAGAAAAAAGTTCACAGAGGTAGAGTGTCACTGTCATTATATAAATTCTATATATTTACTATAAAAATAAAATATATATTTCAGTTGTTTTACTCTTATTTTCCTAAATTTATTGGTTTCATTGAGTGATTTATCTATAATTATTTATTAATTGATATAATTAATCTATTCAGTTCAGTTTAGCTCAGTTGCTCAGTCATACCCGACTCTTTGCAGTCCCATGGACTGCAGCATGCCAGGCTTTCGTGTCCATCACCAACTCCCAGAGTACTCCCAGAGCTTACTCACACTCATGCCCATCGAGTTGCTGATGCCACTCAACCATCTTATTCTCTATTGTCTCCTTCTCTTCTTGCCTTTGATCCTTCCCGGCATCGGGTCTTTCTAAGGAGTCAGTTCTTCCCATCAAGTGGCCAAAGTATTGGAGCTTCAGCATCAGTCCTTCCAATGAATATTCAGGACTGATTTCCTTTAGGATTGACTGGCTGGATCTCCTTGCAGTTCAAGAAACTATCAATAGTTTTCTGCAACACAAGAGTTCAAAAGCATTAATTCTTAGGTGCTCAGCTTTCTTTATGGTCCAACTCTCACATCCATACATGACTACCGGAAAAACCATAGCTTACTGAATTTAGTTATCATTATTTTAAATTATTTTATCCACTTATACTGAAATAGGGCATGAATTTAACTCTAAATGCAACTTTAATTACATCTCAAACAATGATATACTTTATTGTCTTTTTTCACATTAATAATGCTAATGTAAAAAATTATTGACTATCTATAAAGCAAGTGAAATGCAAAAAGGAAAACACTGAATTATCAAGGTAGAGGAACAGAACGAAGAGACTGGAATTATGTAACGTGACATGTTGAAGTTGTGTTAGGTTTGTAGGAGGGCTGTTGTAGAATGAAAGTGCCTTGGTTCCTGTGGAAGGGGTGGCGCTTTTCCAGTGGCTCAGTGATAAAGAATTTACTTGCAGTGCAGGAGTCACAGGTTTGATCCCTGATTCAGGAAGATCCCCTGGAGAAAGAAATGGCAACCCACTCTAGTATTCTTGCCAGGAAAATCCCGTAGACAGAGGAGCCTGGAAGACTGTGGTTCATAAGGTCACAAAGAGTCAGACACATGGTGGAAGGGGCACTATCTGCAGCCAGTGTCTTTGGAGCTCAGGGGAGGGTCTGCAAATCTAATGCCCAGGCTTGTTTCTGTGTGTGTGTAGGTGGAGGGATGTGGGGAGGAGACAAGGGAGAGGCTTTTGCTAGTGTCAGAAAACTAGAAACTAAAAAACAAGAGCAAGCTGCTGCTATGAGAACAGAACAGACTACTGGAGCAAACGAATGCTATCAAAGCCAAGAACTTGTGCTAGGGCGACACTGACCAGAACAGGAAACCCCGTGGAGGAGCTCATCTCTCCTTTCGTCTCCCCACCTGTTCATCGCCTCCCATTAGTAAAATGGGAATGTGGCCTGCAGAGTCCCAGCCCCATTGTCCAGACCATGAAGTCACATACCGGGAGGGACCAGTTAGAAGTTGAAAGACACCAGCTTCATCATTGACCCAGTTAGGCCCTTTGGTTAATCCAGCATCCAAAGAAACATATATACACATGTGTATTGGAGGCAAAAGGAGAAGGGAACCACAGAGGATGAGATGATTACATAGCATCACTAACTCCATGGACATGAGTTTGAGCAGACTCTGGGAGATAGTGACATACAGGGAGCCTGGTGTGCTGCAATTTATGGGGGTCGAAAAGAGTCAGACATGAGTTAGTGACTGAACAGGAACAACAAATAATGTATAAGACAACAGAAACAGCATTGCAATTCTGCTAACCAGATGGTATTCATTTTCATACAAAGACCTTCCCACTTGCTACCCTAAATGAGGAAACAGGAAGTCCTCCCACATCTAGGGAGTGGTCACAGCTGTTCCTTTTGGACTATGTTATTTATGTCACAAATTTAGTCACATTCTCACCTAAATATTTTGTTACCTGGAGAGTCATTTGTGTTAGGCCCTAATAGGGCTTCCCTGGTGGCTTAGAGGTTAAAGTGTCTGCCCGCAATGTGGGAGACCTAGGTTCAATCCTTATTGGAGGCAAAAGGAGAAGGGAACCACAGAGGATGAGATGATTACATAGCATCACTAACTCCATGGACATGAGTTTGAGCAGACTCTGGGAGATAGTGACATACAGGGAGCCTGGTGTGCTGCAATTTATGGGGGTCGAAAAGAGTCAGACATGAGTTAGTGACTGAACAGGAACAACAAATAATGTATAAGACAACAGAAACAGCATTGCAATTCTGCTAACCAGATGGTATTCATTTTCATACAAAGACCTTCCCACTTGCTACCCTAAATGAGGAAACAGGAAGTCCTCCCACATCTAGGGAGTGGTCACAGCTGTTCCTTTTGGACTATGTTATTTATGTCACAAATTTAGTCACATTCTCACCTAAATATTTTGTTACCTGGAGCGTCATTTGTGTTAGGCCCTAATAGGGCTTCCCTGGTGGCTTAGAGGTTAAAGTGTCTGCCCGCAATGTGGGAGACCTGGGTTCAATCCCTGGGTTGGGAAGATCCCTTGGAAAGGAAATGGCAACCCACTCCAGTATTCTTGCCTGGATAATCCCATGGACGGAGGAGCCTGGTGGGCTACAGTCCACAGGGTCACAAAGAGTCTAACACGACTGAGCGACTTCACTTTCACTTTCAAGGTTGGTTAACTAAATAATAGATCTAACCTCCAATAAAATATATATAAAGTAATAAGGTAAAAGAGGAAAGAGGAGAAAAAATTAGGTTAATATCTATATGCATTTGTGTGTATATACACACTTAAACTTGTATAAACAGTGTCATGTACACACATGAGCAAAGAATAAATACACTTAACTTCTAAAACCCTTGTTTCTGTAACTGGTCACGGAGTCATAGTTAATATTTATAACTAACTTTTTTTTCCCCATTACAAATTCTGAGTTTCCCTTAACTTTAGCTGAGCAGCATTTTTTAATCTTGTAGAGTGACTGAAACCTTTAATCCTGAAGGATCTCAATCTTCAGTATCCTGCTATTTTTTATTTATTATTATTATTTTTTGATTCCTACAGTTTTTCACTAACTTTTTACTACTGGACATGGAAGTATGAAGAGGAGCCCCCAAGAATGCCCTCTGGTTCTAGACATAGCCTCTCTAACCCTTGCAAATTGAGACTGTTCATTCTAGGGCACAGGTTAATTCCTCTTTTCCTAACCTACCTCAGTGGAACACAGTAAAGGCCAGTGTATGGACGACCTGTGTGCACCAAGCCTCAGGTAGGTAGTTAGGTCTCTGAACCATAAGTTCCTTCCTTTGAGTTTTCCTTCAGAGGATATTGATTTCCTTTACTGAGTTTTGGGGAGGACCTTTTGGAAGAGATTTCCAATATTACCCCTTTCTTGCCTGAGTTCTGAACTGTTTGAGAAATACTAATTTTTAAAATGGAGATGAGTTGATCACCCCTATTCACTATTAAAGCCAACTTAAAGTATGTGATTCTAAGGAGGAGTCAATCTCACCTGTGACTGATCTCCAGGAAAGGGTGGCGGTTTTAGCATCATCAGTCCCTGAAGCACAGGGGCGTGAGTCCGGGGCCAGGTAAGACTTGCAGCTTAAGGAGCACAATGGATCAAGTACTTCCATGGGCAGCTGGCTCCCAAGAGAAAGGCAGATGCCAGAGCCAGACATGGCCACCAGTTCTCCCCAGATTCACCAGCTGGGCATTTTAGTCCACTACCCTTTCCCCTCTCCCCCTGGAGAACTGGGAAAGGAAAGGCTGGAGGCAATGGTAGTATTTACTTAGGAGGAAAAAACACTCTGCAGGGATACTGATGCGGGGGGCCAACTTTCCACACTCTGGCAGTTATCAACAAATTTCTTGGGTTGAAGCTTCCCAGGTCGCTCAGATGGTAAAGAATCTGCCTGCAATGCAGGAGACCCAGGTTTGATACCTGGGTCAGGAAGATCCCCTGGAAGGGGCCATGGCTGCCCTCTCCACTATTCTTGCCTGGAGAATTCTATGGACAGAGGGTCCATGGAGCCGCAAAGGGTTGGGCACAGCTCAGGGACTAACAGAACACAATGACGGGGTTAGGGTGGGCCAGACCTGTCCACCCCTCCTGAGGCTGGAAGAGTGAATGCAGAGCACTGACTCATCAGGAAGACAGAGCCAGTCGGCTTCATTGAGGAGGGAAATGTGAGCCCTGCAGAAGGGTAAAGGTGCCAAGTCTGGGACACTCCAGAGGCTGGAATTCTACCAAATGGGAGTTGTAGTGCCTTTCATTACTGTTTTATCCAAGGTCAGATAACTTGTCTGTTCAGACTTTTTTTCCGAAAACATCATACATTATACACATCATTCTGTTGGGATAGAATTCAGCTTTGGAGAGGGTTAAAACAAAACATAGAGTAAATTACATTTGTAGTCATTTGATAGGAAAAATATTCAGAGACTCCTTTATGTGTCAATACCCAGAAAGAGTTGGATACTTCAAATGGTAGGAAGAAAACAAATTATCTTGATGCTCTTCAAATCTTTAAATCCCTGTATTTTTTGCCAGGTGTGACAGTGCTTTTTAGTTCAGCAATGAATACACAATGGCATCACTTCGAGGCATCCTAGACCAAAGGCAGTTATCGCCTCTCCTTCTCAAATTTCCCCTCCCTTCCACTCAAATGTGGCCCATCGTGTCTTCCCAGGGCACCAAGATTGGAGACACTGGCTCCTTTTCACATAGCCTGAAGGCCTGTTTTCAGTGACAATTGTGCTGTGTCCCCCGAAGGAGGCCATCTGCTCACCTTGTCGATGTGAGAGTCTCATTACCTGTTGAGATTTCTAAGCTGGATCTGTTATTGGATTAGATTCTGCACCTTTTGATTTTTCAGCTCCGGTCCTGTTGGTGCCAGCATCTCCTTCTGGGGCTGGGAGATGGTTTCACAGGCTCTCCAGGGCCTTCAGGAGATATTTAATCAGGGTTCTGATTGCCTGGTCGTTGTTCCTCTTCTGCCTCATCAACAGTCAACTCACCCCTCAGCAGCCCCACATGGTGGTGGTGGATGAGCTGCAAATTACAGAATGTTGATGCCGTTTCCCAATTATCCACTGTTTCCCAAGTAATGTAGAGGGTGAAATAATGAAAGGGCCAGGGTAAGCTCAAGTTACCAAAAACACTGCTAAATAGGCTCATTATCTGCAACCCAAATTAACTTGGCCATAGACCATATGTTGCCAGGTTAGTGAGCAACATAAACTGCTTTACCTAACTGGCCTGGACTCAGTACCTTCATCACTGAAATAAGAAATGCAAGATAATTGCTAATCCTCCAGTGCCTTTATTTAGCCTTACAAATCCCACGATGGTCTTTTCTTCCTCAAACTGAGGAAATGTGTTGTGACATAAGTAAATCACTGCTCATTATCTCCAGAACAAACCCACATAAGGCCAGTTTGTCAGTAAAGAGAATTAACTGGGAAAAGACCAAGAAGAGGACCCTAGGGGAGTGGCAATCTAGGGGGAGGGGATTCAGAGGTACAAACAATGGGGTATAAAATACACTATAAGGATATAATGTATAACTGGGAATATAGCCAATATTTTATAGCTGTAATGGTATATAACCTTTAAAGACTGTAATCACTATACGATTCACACCTATGAATTCACACCCATGTGAACACCTATGTCACACATAATATTATATGGTAACTACATGCCTGTGTGCTCAGTTATGTCCGATTCTTTGCGACATCATGGACTGTAGCCCTCCAGGCTCATCTGTCCATGGGAGTTTTCAGGCAAAACTACTGGAGTGAATTGCCATTTTCTCTTCCAAGGGATCTTCCTGACCCAAGGATCAAACCCTTGTCTCTTCAGTTTCCTGTTTGGCAAGCTGTTTCTTTACCACTGAACCATTAGAGACGCTTCAAACAAAGAAAAACATGAGGGGATTAGCGTGTATCAGAAACCTATTACAAGTCAGTCATTTTAGGTATGTTCTTGGTTTCTCTTTAAATCACCATAGTCACTTAGAGAAGCAAAGGATAAAAATTGTAATTATAGATAAGAAGAGGGACAGGGAGAAGTTAACCAAGAAGCTCAAAGTTACCCAGCCTGGAAATTTGCCAAGTAGATTTCAGGTCCTCTCACCATCTACACACCTACACACAAATAGTAACTACAAGATGAGATATATGTTAGTTATATGTTAGTTAGTTTGACTATATGTTAGCTTGACTGTAGTAATATCTTAACCAGATGCAATTTTTATTTTAAAAAATAATGTAAGAACATTACCCAGCCGAAGAGTTAGAAATCAAGCTCAAGCTGACTGGAAGTTGATTGTTCTTCCACTCTAACACACATGTGTACACACACACACACACAAGCATAGTAGTTTTTAAGAGTGAGAGTTCATTTGCTTTTTTTATTTAATTTTTTATTTCATGTTGGAGTTGATTTACAATGTTATGTTAGTTTCAAGTGTACAGCAAAGTGACTCAGGTATACATATGTTTAACACATATTAAGCTTCTAAGATGTGCCAAGCACTCTACAAGCCTTGGGGATATAGCTTTTTCCAAGTCTCTGCTTTCATGGAGCCTCCAATCCAGTAGGGAAGACCAATAATTATAATCATGGGAATAATCATGGAAAAAAGTGAAAGTCTTTTAGTTTTTGGCTTGATATGACTTGTAAGTTTTAAATCCTCTCCTTATAACAATGACAAAAACTAAATAAATAAGGCTGGACTCTTGAGAGTCCCTTGGACAGCAAGGAGATTAAACCAGTCAATTTTAAAGGAAATCAACCTTGAATATTCACTGGGAGGACTTACTAAAGCTGAAACTCCAATATTTTGGCCACCTGATGCGAAGAGCTGACTCATTAGAAAAAGACCCTGATGCTGGACACTGAGGGCAGGAGCAGAAGAGGGTGACAGAGGATGAGATGGTTGATGGCATCATTGACTCAATGAGTTTGAGCAAACTTCAGGAGTAGTGAAAGACAGAGAAGCCTGACGTGCTGCAGTTCATGGGGTCACAAAGAATTGGAGATAACTGAGCGACTGAACAAGTGAAAGTCTATGCCTCTGCTTAAATCCATCAGATAATCAAGATAAAAGGACAAGCTGCCACACCAGAAGCTGGAGAGATAAGCACATGTGGGCTCTCAGCTTTCCAGAACAGAAGCTGCTACTATACCTTTGTAGGATCATGTGCTTAGTCACTCAGTCATGTCTGACTCTTTGCAACCCCATGGACTGTAGCCCACCATGTAGCCCTTCTCTATCTATGGGGATTCTCCAGGCAAGAATGCTGGAGTGGCTTGCCATGTCCTCCTCCAGGTGATCTTCTCAACCCAGGGATCAAACCCAGGTCTCCCATGTTGCAGGCACATTCTTTACCATCTGAATCACCAGGGGAGCCCTGGTAGGAACATGATAGACTAATTGAGTAATTGCTAGACATTGAGTACACATCAGCTCAAGTCACAACATCCTTGGCGTTCTGAAATTTTTATCTCCAGGAGAAGGGACCCACCCAGCTCCAGGCCCCTCTAGCTTTCCTTTCTCACCTATGGGGAGAGGGGATCTGAGAAGCATTTTTGAAGATAACAGCCCAGAGACAACAGATTCTTGGAAGGCCTGAGTTAATTGTAGGACTACAGATCTTCCTTACTTACAAGGAGATTGTTGCATATTCAGTTACTTTGGTCAGGTCTGACTCTCTGCAACCCCATAGACTGTAGTTTGCCAGGCTCCTCTGTCCATGGAATTTTCCTGGCAAGAATACTGGAGTGGGTTGCCATTCTGTCTGCCAGGGGATCTTCCTGACCCAGGGATCTGACTCATATCTCCTGTGTCTCCTGCATTGCAGGAGAATTCCTTACTGCTGAGCCACTGGGGAAGCCACAGTGGGGTTACCTCCCAATAAACTTATCATAAGTTGAAAAATGCTTTTAACACATCTTACCTAGCTTACCCTAACCTGCCTAAGTCAGAACACTTAGCTTACAGTTGGGAAAACTATCTAACACAGTATTGACTATCTCATGTAATCTATTGACCACTCTATTGAAAGTGGAAAGCAGAGTGGTTAGTAAGCTTATCAGTGTTTGCTTGCATGATCACAAGGCCAACTTGGAGCTGTGACAACCTGCTGCACTGCCCAACATCACAAGAGAAGATCATCGGCCAGACTGACATCCAAAGTTTGACATATAGATTTCTACTGAATATGTCTCACTTTTGCATCATCAAGCCACATATGCAAATAATATTTGAGTCAGACCAAAGTCTAGACTTGTTTTTTTGCTGGATCTGAGGATACAAAGAGGGTTGGGGAAAGGAGGGAAGGGCTATGTTTCAATAGATTTTGATTGAAATACTGGTGTGCCAAAGTCCATTCTTAGCATTCAACCAGCCCTGGGGAGATGTTCTTTAATCAGTCCCCTTAGCTGCTCTCTTGGCTCCATCCCCAGACCTGTTGTGCACAATCTGGACTTGACATGTAAGGTTTGGTCCAGACTGGGTGGGATATGCATGAAACCATTCTACAGATGAGATGGGATGACTGGATCATATCCAATTTCTATGGATGGGCATAGCTCTCCTTCTTAAGACTTGTGCAGACAATTTGCCCACTTTTTTGGGCTCCAAAATCACTGCAGATGGTGATTGCAGCCATGAAATTAAAAGACACTTACTCCCTGGAAAGAAAGTTATGACCAATCTAGATAGCATATTCAAAAGAGACATTACTTTGCCAACTAAGGTCCGTCTAGTCAAGGCTATGGTTTTTCCTGTGGTTATATATGGATGTGAGTGTTGGACTGTGAAGAAGGCTGAGCACAAAAGAATTGATGCTTTTGTATCTGAGGATACAAAGAGGGTTGGGGAAAGGAGGGAAGGGCTATGTTTCAATAGATTTTGATTGAAATACTGGTGTGCCAAAGTCCATTCTTAGCATTCAACCAGCCCTGGGGAGATGTTCTTTAATCAGTCCCCTTAGCTGCTCTCTTGGCTCCATCCCCAGACCTGTTGTGCACAATCTGGACTTGACATGTAAGGTTTGGTCCAGACTGGGTGGGATATGCATGAAACCATTCTACAGATGAGATGGGATGACTGGATCATATCCAATTTCTATGGATGGGCATAGCTCTCCTTCTTAAGACTTGTGCAGACAATTTGCCCACTTTTTTGGGCTCCAAAATCACTGCAGATGGTGATTGCAGCCATGAAATTAAAAGACACTTACTCCCTGGAAAGAAAGTTATGACCAATCTAGATAGCATATTCAAAAGAGACATTACTTTGCCAACTAAGGTCCGTCTAGTCAAGGCTATGGTTTTTCCTGTGGTTATATATGGATGTGAGTGTTGGACTGTGAAGAAGGCTGAGCACAAAAGAATTGATGCTTTTGAACTGTGGTGTTGGAGAAGACTCTTGAGAGTCCCTTGGTCTGCAAGGAGATCCAACCAGTCCATTCTGAAGGAGATCAGCCCCGGGATTTCTTTGGAAGGAATGATGCTAACACTGAAACTCCAATACTTTGGCCACCTCATGTGAAGAGTTGACTCATTGGAAAAGACTCTGATGCTGGGAGGGATTGGGGGCAGGAGGAGAAGGGGATGACAGAGGATGAGATGGCTGGATGGAGTCACTGACTCACTCGATGGACATGAGTCTGAGTGAACTCTGGGAGTTGGTGATGGATAGGAAGGCCTGGTGTGCTGCGATTCATGGGGTTGCAAAGAGCCAGACACGACTGAGCGACTGAACTGAACAGAAAGGGGAAAATTAGATGATATCTTCTACAGATAGATATTAGATGATATCTTCTGTAAATGACATTGATGATTGTTAAACTTCTTTACCAGTGTAAATAAAATGATAGCAACAGTCACACAGTGTCTACTAATGCCCAAAATACGTTATGTTCTAAAAGTTTACACACAACAACCCTATATAGAAAGTGCCCTTATTATTCCCATTTTACATAAGAGGAAACTGAGGTACAGAGGAATTAGATGATTCACTCTAGGTCACACAGCTTGTAAGTGGTGAAAGTAAAAGTCCCTCAGTTGAGTCTGACTCTTTGTGACACCATGGACTATACGTCAATGGAATTCTCTAGGCCAGAATACTTCTCCAGGGGATTTTCCCAACCCAGGGATCAAACCTAGGTCTCCCTCATTGCAGGTGGATTCTTTACCAGCTGAGCCACAAGAGAAGCTCAAGAATACTGGAGTGGGTAGCATGTCCATTCTCCCGCAGATCTTCCTAACCCAGGAGTTGAACTGGGGTCTCCTGCATTGCAGGCGGATTCTTTACTGATTGAGCCATCAGGGAAGCCGTTGTAAGTGGTAGTACTAGACATTGATTTGTCTGGACCGAGAGTTCTTAGTTTTACCACTGGGCTGAGCTGCTTGTTTGAATTCTTGTGTCTAAGTGTTCTCCCATCTGACTGTTTGTCTCTTTTTTGGATGTGTTCATGTCATTCATCCAGGCAGTCTCTCAAACACAGTTGATTCGTGTCTCTTGGATGCATGGCACAGGTTAGGTCTCAGTGTGCCCAGGTTGGTGGTGGTGATGAGAAGTTCACGTTTACTCAAATGGTTTCCATACTCCTTAGAGGTGTTTAACAATTCAATCTAAGTGCATAAAACTTTACATATATATGTAAATTTATGTGATGCTTAACTTTACATAGTCACTTACCTAAGCCTTGATGCTCAGATATTCTGTCAAAAATATTCGAGAGGTGTCTGTGAAGGCATTTCTAAGTTGATATTAATATTTATAAGGGGTAAAAATCAGGATGGCAGAATAGGAAGATCCTGAACTCACCTCCTTCTATGGACACACTAAAACTTCAACTACATATAGAACAATTTTCTTTTTGACAGCTGCTTCCCCTACTCCCTACAGTTTTTTGCCTGGATATTCTCCTTAATAAATCACTTCCAAAAAAAATCTTCATGTCAGGATCGACTTATGGAGCCCCTTACTTCAAACAGATGCTTTCGAGCAGAGCCGAACTGAACAGCTAACTCAAACAGAGAAGTTGGTAGACAACATTCTAGGCAGAGCAATCAACAGGACTGAGGGCCCAGAAGTGGGAAAGTACCTGGGAGGAAAGGAAGAACAGACCGTTGTGGCCAGGTGTGCAGGTGGAGATGATGTAGACAAACTTATAGATAGAAAGACATCCATCCTACTGCACAAGACAGACCTGCCAGTGAGTGAATCAAAGCTCTTGAATTTCTCTTGCCTTTTCCTTTTGAGATAAGAATGTGGGAAGATGGATTGGGACTGGGGGGGAAGATCAGCTGAGTTTCCTCTGGTTGTCTCTGCAGTCCAGCACTGCAGGGCAAGTCTGGGTCTGTTATCATGGAGCTGTTTCCTAAGTACCTGCTTGGTGCCTGCATCGATGGATCTTAATAGCAGAGATGTTAGGATCTGTTCTTCATCTTAAGCAAGTGGTTGACAACAGTGGTGACAAAGAAGATAATTGTCAGCCTTACTCCCACCAGCGCGTAGTCTGGGTCTGTTATCAGGAGCTGTTTCCTAAGTACCTGCTTGGTGCCTGCATCGATGGATCTTAATAGCAGAGATGTTAGGATCTGTTCTTCATCTTAAGCAAGTGGTTGACAACAGTGGTGACAAAGAAGATAATTGTCAGCCTTACTCCCACCAGCGCGGTGTGAACTTCCTTCTTTCATTCTACCCACTGGGCTGGGAAGCCATGGTAGGAACTTATTTCCAATCAAATAAATTCTGCATTTCCACACTTTCATTTCTAGGCAGCCATGACAACTATGTCCCTTGAAAGTATTCATGTACAGTTTGTTTTTACATCTTTTAATTTACTAAATTTCCCCGTGAGACTGACACATATACTCATATGGTGTCTTTCTTTTCTGCTGTTACTTTGTGATTTCTTTGGGTAAACCGTCTTGCAGAACTAATAATTAGCATACACTTAAATATAAAAGCAATCAACCCAGGAAGATGCCTCCTATAACTTTCTGCAATCTCACCCAGGACCTGCATCTTTTTTACTATTTGATAACTCAAGCCTGGTTAGCAAAACATTCAATTATGAGCAGTCTCAGTATTGAAGGAGTACCTGGATGCAATGCAAAATCAAGCAAATTAGGGTGTCTTGTTTCACAGTCTGCAGAGATGAAGCCTCAGCAGGTGGCCAAATGCACACATTGACCTGAGATCCACTGGAGTCACTAGCGACTGCAAACCTGGCTAAGCGACCTCGGAAATGGGAGAGTGGAGCTTTCTGTCACAGCTTTCTTTGCTTTTCTGTTAAAACATTGCCTTAAGAGAAACGTGCTGCATTTCCAAACCAGGTTAGTGTAACAGATGTAGGTCCAAGGGCAACACTAATCATTTGGCAAAAGAGACGGCCAGGAGCCATTTGTTGAAGTTTGTTCTGTGCCAAGAACTGTATGAACAGTGTTGGGAAGTTTCACAATAATCCTGCCAGTGGGTCTATGCTCCTCACTACTGGCTTGAAAAATTAAGACTTGGGAAGTTTGTGCGTGTGTGTGTGTGTGTGTGTCTGTTAGCGACCCCATGGCTCCCACTCTTTGTGACCCCGTGGACTGTAGTTCACCAGGTTCCTTTTATCCATGGAATTTTCCAGGCAAGAATACTGCAGCAGGGTGCCATTTCCTCCTCCAGGGGATATCTCAGACTCAGGGATCAAACCTTGTCTCCTGCAGTGGCAGGTGGATGCTCTACCATTAGCGCCACCTGGGAAGTTTAGTAGAAACTTACTGCAGTGGATGTGTCAGGAAGGAAATGGGTATTTTAGACTTCTCAGGGAAGGACATGTTAAGCGGGAAGAGACATATTCATTATTACAGCATGATACGGTAGTTTGCAAACTAAAAAATGATTCAACACGAATAGAAGACAGCAAATCTGGACCCAACCTGCACATCCTGCAGGATTAGCTGAAGATAAAATTTGTGTTTGTTGCATTAGAGTTGACTGAGGGACAGAAGGTACCTCTGCATGAATTCTGTCTCAGAACAGACATAAACAGAATCTCCTGAGGTCCCCAAAGTGTTCTAATTTACCAAACTAGTGCCTGGTTTAGAATAGACTCAGAAACACTGCCCTACATGATGTACCCTTGCATAAGGACACAATGACTGGAATACATTTATCAAACATCAGTGAAACATAAAGCCGTTTACTCTGTGTTCATGTGTACCAAGTCTGTTCAGTCAAATCTGACTCTTTGCAACCCCTGTGAACTATAGCTCACAGGTGCCTCTGTTCATGGGATTTTCCAAACAAGAATGCTGAAGTGGGTTGCCATGCCCTCCTCTAGGAATCTTCCTGACCCAGGAATTGAAACCTGCATCTTTTACGTCTCCTGCATTGGCAGACAGGTTCTTTAACACTAGTGCCACCTGTAAAGCCCCGTTTACTCTTTATTGAGCAACTATTATGTGCTGGGCACAGTCCTTGAGGTGGAGTCCCTTCCTCAGTTACCTTCGATTGGGGAAGAGATGAAAAGCCATTAAACCCTAATGACAGGAAACAAGTGCTACGAGGAAAAATATGAAGCAGAGGAGGGAGATAAAAATGACTGTGGGGATGAAGATGTAGATTCCACAGGGTAGATGGGATGGGTTGACATAAGATGGACACGGTGGACACTTGAAGAAGTGATACTGGAGCCAAGACCTAAGTGAAGTGACAAAGATGTTTTGCAGAGAAAGCTGTGAGAGATGGAGCTGGCATGGTCCATGGATGGCAAGGACAGAGTGGCTGCTGGTCACTAAGGGGCTCAGCAGGAGCCAGGCCATGCAAGGTCCTTCAGATCCTAGGAAGGACTCTGAATAATAAACCTACAGAGAAGTCAGTAACAGTCATAGCAAAAATTTACATGCCGGGCAATATTCTAAGCAATTGTCATGGAAAGCCTCACTGCCTTCTCCGAACAGCCCTGCTTCATGGATGAGCAATTAGAATTGGCTCAAGATCTTTCAGCTGGTGAACAAAGGAACTAGATTTGAGAGGAGACAGTGTGTGTGGGGGGGTCCCAAGTCTGTTCTTGTAATCACTGCATTACCATGCCATCGTAAACAATGTTTACAATAAAAAGATAGGATCCCAGAAAAATGAATAGCTACAGAGTTGCTTTACTTTGTAGGGCTTAAAGCTTTATGGGTTGGCTGTGTGTGGACTTTGTCCATCTGTATGCCCTCTGGGCTGCTGAGAGATTAATTTACTAATTACTGCTCTGGCACAAATCAATAATGGCATTTTACAGAAGTGAAATATTTAAGGTTTGGGCTATTGAGTCATATCACTTCAACAAGCCCTTAGTGGAGGAGGATACGGATCAATTGTGACTTAGTACAGCTTCCCAGCAAGACCTGGTACTGATCCCAGTGAGATCCAAGCACTATTGTTAAAAATACTGACACAGTATAGGAATGGATAATCTTGCCAACTGCTTCCATTACAGGCCAAAATGGAACAAGTATGGAAAATGCAGAAGATGAAACAGCAGGCTCAGAAACATTGTCTTAAGAGGACTTAGTTTTTAACTCTGCCTCCATCACTGTGGGTTCTGAGTTGCTTCGGGGGCATGTCTGACTTTTTGTGATCCTATGAACTGTAGTCCACCAGCCTCCTCTGTCCACGGGGATTCTCCAGGCAAGAATACTGGAGTGGGTTGCCATGACCTTCTCCAGGAAATCTTCCTGACCCAAGGATCGAAACTGAGTCTCTTACGTCTCCTGCATGGGCAGGTGGGTTCTTTACCACTGGGAAGCCCTTCTCTATCAATGTGTGTGTGGGTTTTGAGGGGTTAATCACTCAGTTGGGTCTGACTCTTTGCAACCCCCATGGACTGTAGCCCACCAGGCTCCTCTGTCCAGCTTACTCTAATTTCCATGGAGGTATGTCATCTTCAAGCATTTCAGTTTTCTCGAGTACCAGATAGAGATAATACCTACCTCAAAGGATTTGGGGGAGCAATAAAGGACTCTGAAAGACATGATCATTATTCCTGGGACTGATCCAGGGGACTGAACCATTCCAGGGATGGGAATGGGAGGGAGACTGACCCCTGCTAGGGGCCTGATTCTGAGGACTTGGAACTGAGAAGTTTTCAGGTATTGTAGGAAGGGCAGGAGGCCAATTATACAACTTCACACATCAAAAATCTTAAGTATAAGCATCAAATCAAAGTGGCTCAGACCCGTAAATCAGCTCTGGGGTCAGGAATGGGAATAAGAGCCTTTTAAGAAGGACCAAGACTACAGAGTAGGAACAGGGCCGAAACCTGGCCCAAAGCTCAGGACTATGTGCGAACCTCCTGGTCTGTTAGGTGGCTGGGGGCCATGCATAGCACAGGTGACTGGGCTCTCTTAGAGCTTCTGAGGGTCTGAGAGCCAGCCTCTGCTATCCATTTACTCATTTGTTTTCTACATTTCTCATTTTCCTTTCTTTCACCTACTCAGCAAAAGCTGTTGATCATCTAAAATGTTTAAAGTGAAAGTGAAAGTATCTCAGTCCTGTTTGACTCTGTGTGACCCCATGGACTATAGGCTGCCAGACTCCTCTGTCCAGGGGATTCTCTAGCCAAGAATATTGGAATGGGTTGCCATTTCCTTTACAAGGGGATCTTCCTGACCCAGAGGTCCAATGACATCTCTTGCATTGCAGGCAGATTCTTTATCATCTTCCAAATGGTGAATATGCTCAATTCAAATTGTACACTTGTGGACTGATAACAGTATTTGTAGTATGTCTCTGTATGAAGACATTCTTGCCAATGAAATATGTAAAACCACATTACAAATCCACATAACAGGTGAACATTAGCAATTGCCTTCAAACCTCAATTAAGTGAAATGTTATCTAACCTCTCAAAATAATTCTTATCATTAGACCTGTATTACAAAATAATGTACTCAAGTGTTTATATGTATTTGAATTTCATCAATAAAAAATTAGGAAAAATATTTTTTTAATGCTCCAGTGCTGTCTTAGCTACTGGGGATGAGATAAAGGGCAAAACAAGCCTAGTCTTCACTCTCATCAACCATCAGTTCAGTTCAATTCAGTTGCTCAGTTGTGTCTGACTCTTTGTGACCCCATGGACTGAAGCATGCCAGGCCTCCCTGTCCCTCACCAATGCCCAGAGCTTGCTCCAACTCATGTCCATAAAGTTGGTGATGCCATCCAACCATCTCATCCTCTGTTGTCCCCTTCTCTTTCTGTCTTCAATCTTTCCCAGCATCAGGGTCTTTTCCAATGAGTCAGTTCTCTGCTTTTTAATACACTGTCTGGGGGTGATCACAGCTTCTCTTCCAAGGAGTAAGCATCTTTTACTTTCATGATTGTGGTCATCTGCAGTGACTTTGGAGCCCAAGAAAATAAAGTTTGTCACTTTTTCCATTGTTTCCCCATCTATTTGCCATGAAGTGATGGGACCAGATGCCATGATCTTAGTTTTTTGATTGTTAAGTTTTAAGAGGTTCTTCAGTTCCTCTTCACTTTCTGCCATAAGAGTGGTACCATCTGCATATCTGAGGTTATTGATATTTCTCCCTGCAATCTAGATTCCAACTTGTGCTTCATCCAGCCTGGCATTTCACAGGATGTATGCTGCACATAAGTTAAATAAGCAGGGTGACAATATACAGCCTTGATGTACTACTTTTCCAATTTGGAATCAGTCTGTTGTTCAATGTCCAATTCTAATGGTTGCTTCTTGACCTGCATACATGTTTCTCAAGAGGCAGGTCAGGTGGTCTGGTATTCCCATCTCTTTAAGAATTTTCCACAGTTTGTTGTGAACCACACAATCAAAGGTTTTGGTGTAGTCAACTGCATGTGATCTCAAAGGCACAGAAGTTAAGTACTTCAAAAAAGAAATTTTCAAAAGCTAGTGTAATAACTAACATGAAAATAAATTGGGAAAATCATTTAATCACTCTCTGGGAGTTACTTTAGATGGCATCATAGAGAAGGCCTTTTTCTTCCCAGATTTTATTTTGAAAATTTCAAAATTGCAGAGGTTGAAAGATTGGAACCTGTGAATACCACTCATATGGATTCACAAACTAGTCATACTTACATTTTTGTCATACTCACCTTAGTTTTTCTTTGCTGAGTCAATCAAAATTAAATTGCAGGCATCATGATACTTTATTCCTAAATATTTTAACATTTAGTTTAGAAGAACAAAGTGCTTATTTTGTATATGTCAATGCTATTATCACAACCAAGAAATTTAAAATTTAACAATATTAGGTAGTAATAGAGTTTAGATTTTGTGGGCATTTATGGTTTATGTGTCAAAATTTCTCAGTTGAGAATGTTATTAGATTCCCATATAACAAAAGGAAAAACAAATTACCAAAATTTTGTCTTTTTGAACTTCAAAATGCAGTAATAATTGAGTACATGCTTTTGGTGTTAAGGGTCTAATGATGAGAATAATGAAGCTTAAAGTAACACTTTACTTAGTTTGGCATTCAAAGTTTTCTATTCCCTTTCATCTAATTAATTTTAAATATTCATCTGTTAATGATAATAAATAATAAGATTTTAACTATTTCACATTTTAAGCATTTTCTTTTTAACATTTATATACTGCCAAATAGTGGGATCAATCTACCAGTATATGATTGAGCATATTCACCATTTTAACTTATAGGATTTTATTAACTTCTTTTCTACATTTGTACTTTAAAGTATCATCAAATTACAGATTAATCAGTTTCAGTTGAAGCTTAGGTAGATGCTTCTCATTGCACATTTAATTAGGATTTTAAATGCATAAGTTTCCTTCACATTTGCACTGAATGCTGCAAAATAGTTCTGCAATTATAACTAGAGCTCAGGAAATCTCTGCTGCAAATTTGTGTGGGAATAGCTGGTAAAGAATCTATTTGCAATGACAGAGGCCATGGTTCGATTCCTGGGTCAGGAAGATCTGCTGGATAAGGGACAGTCTACCCTCTCCAATATTCTTGGGCTTCCCTAGTGGCTCAGTTAGTAAAGAATCTACCTGCAGTGCAAAGACCTGGATTTGATCCCTGGGTTGGGAAGATCCCCTGGAAAAGGGAAAGGCTATCCACTCCAGTTCTCTGCTCTGAAGAATTCCATGGACTATATATCCATGGGGTGACAAAATGTCAGACACGACTGAGCAACTTTCAGATATCTTGTTTTAATTTCTGACAGCACTGGAAATTATAAAGCAGGTTGACACTACCTATTTTTTTTAATCTTTATTTTATATTGGAGTACAATTTACAGTCATGTTAGTTTCAGGTATACAGCAAAGTGATTCATTTATTACTTGCGATGCAACCACTAGTTGTCACTGAAATGAACTGCCCACAGTCTAAGTTTTGCAAATCACTGTTTCACCTAGTAGGTTCAAGTTGAATTCATTTCCCAACACTTTCAAGGTTGTTACAAAATTTGATTTCCAGTCCATTCAGTATTATATAATAATAGTTAAGGACAGATTTAGACCTTGTTCAAGAGCTGAAGCAATTGTAGTGAAACTTAAAGCCAGTGAACTACTGCAAATTCAGGATATTACAGATTTGCTATTATATTTTGTGGGCATTTATGGTTTATGTGTCAAAATTTCTCAGTTGAGAATGTTATTAGATTCCCATATAACAAAAGGAAAAACAAATTACCAAAATTTTGTCTTTTTGAACTTCAAAATGCAGTAATAATTGAGTACATGCTTTTGGTGTTAAGGGTCTAATGATGAGAATAATGAAGCTTAAAGTAACACTTTACTTAGTTTGGCATTCAAAGTTTTCTATTCCCTTTCATCTAATTAATTTTAAATATTCATCTGTTAATGATAATAAATAATAAGATTTTAACTATTTCACATTTTAAGCATTTTCTTTTTAACATTTATATACTGCCAAATAGTGGGATCAATCTACCAGTATATGATTGAGCATATTCACCATTTTAACTTATAGGATTTTATTAACTTCTTTTCTACATTTGTACTTTAAAGTATCATCAAATTACAGATTAATAGTTTCAGTTGAAGCTTAGGTAGATGCTTCTCATTGCACATTTAATTAGGATTTTAAATGCATAAGTTTCCTTCACATTTGCACTGAATGCTGCAAAATAGTTCTGCAATTATAACTAGAGCTCAGGAAATCTCTGCTGCAAATTTGTGTGGGAATAGCTGGTAAAGAATCTATTTGCAATGACAGAGGCCATGGTTCGATTCCTGGGTCAGGAAGATCTGCTGGATAAGGGACAGTCTACCCTCTCCAATATTCTTGGGCTTCCCTAGTGGCTCAGTTAGTAAAGAATCTACCTGCAGTGCAAAGACCTGGATTTGATCCCTGGGTTGGGAAGATCCCCTGGAAAAGGGAAAGGCTATCCACTCCAGTTCTCTGCTCTGAAGAATTCCATGGACTATATATCCATGGGGTGACAAAATGTCAGACACGACTGAGCAACTTTCAGATATCTTGTTTTAATTTCTGACAGCACTGGAAATTATAAAGCAGGTTGACACTACCTATTTTTTTTAATCTTTATTTTATATTGGAGTACAATTTACAGTCATGTTAGTTTCAGGTATACAGCAAAGTGATTCATTTATTACTTGCGATGCAACCACTAGTTGTCACTGAAATGAACTGCCCACAGTCTAAGTTTTGCAAATCACTGTTTCACCTAGTAGGTTCAAGTTGAATTCATTTCCCAACACTTTCAAGGTTGTTACAAAATTTGATTTCCAGTCCATTCAGTATTATATAATAATAGTTAAGGACAGATTTAGACCTTGTTCAAGAGCTGAAGCAATTGTAGTGAAACTTAAAGCCAGTGAACTACTGCAAATTCAGGATATTACAGATTTGCTATTACTGGCCAGCAAATATACACTCAAATTTTTCCTTTTTTTTAAACTTTATTTTCGTTTCTTTTGTGAAGAAGTTTTGTTGCAATGAGATACTCAATTTCAAATGGTCTAATTTTTTCTGATGGTTGTCTTTCTGTGAATTAAGAATACGGTGCATGCTTGGCCAGATAATGATGATCATATTATTATTTAGCACAGCCATCATGTCATTAAATAATAAATGCAGTATTTTGACATCTAATATGATAATAAAATAATTTGCACTCCACTATGCAACAAGAAATGCAGCATTTGAAGTCTACTTTTCTCTTCTTTTCTTGCTTTGACAAGATGGATATGCACAGTGAATTAATAAAAGTACTATATATATGGAACTCAAAACTCTGTTGAAGTATAACTTTGTCACTGCAACTAACTGTGTATTGAGCAGGAGTGCGAAGCAAGGAGATGACCACAGTCTCCATCACAACTACTTATTCTGTCTTGTATAAGTGTAATTTTAGGTGATAAGCAAACAGGACTGTGTTGCAATACACAGCTATGTATATACATAGATCTGCATGAAGAGAGATTGCCATAATCCAGATAAAAGATGAAGGGGGGTTGGACTAGAAGGATAATTATAAAGCTCATAAGTATGTGTTGCATGTGTGTGTGCATGGGTGAATGGTGAGGAGGCTCACTATGCCTTTTCCTGATCCCTTTCTGACACATGTCTCATGACTACGTACGGGTTGCCTCTGCCATGACTCCTTCATTTCACACTAACTCGCGCGGCAGAATGACCCACTGCAGCCCCGAATGCAAAATCCATTTCCATATTTCCTAATAACACTAGTCACACCTTATAGAAACGGTTTATTTATTTGTCTATGTCCACCATCGGAATTGTTCTTTTCAGTCAAAGACCACCTACTCATTTCTAACTCAGGAAGGGATGTATTTAATTTCCGGTTAAAGGATTTTTTTGTAGAGCTCATAAGGGCAAAGGATGTTTCAGTCTGTGAGTGAAGTGTCACAGACTTAGCAAAACGTGGCTAAAGAGTGACTCTCTGGAATCTAATTTCTTAGACTGGTTTCATCACCTGACTTTTACTGGAAACTTGATGGTGATGAAGGAGGAGCATCCCCTTGCTGGGTCTCAGTTTTCTTGTATGCAATGCAAGACATGACTGCTAACATGTATGGGCAACTCTTCTGAGCCAGACGCTATTAAGTTGGAAGTACATATCTTAAATCTTCACAACAACCTTTTGAAGTAGATACAGTTTTTCTTCATATTACAAATGATGAAATGGAAGCAAAACAAAATTCAATACCTGGCCCATTATGTTCCACGGCCAGTTAGCTTTGGCAGTCAAGGTAAATGCAGGCAGTCTAGGACCAGAGCTGCTATTCCCAGTGATGATGCTGTTTAAGAATTGCAGTAACAATTTCTGAAGCTCTCCTTCCTAATTTGGGATTTGATGATATACAGATGCTAGTGATGGGAAGACAGTTTGTAGGGAGATGGAGTTTATTAAACTGAGGCCTTAATATACTTAATAAATAGTATTAACCTGTTTATATGCATACCTACATGCTTTCCTGATGGGTCAATGGTAAAGAATCCACCTGCCAATTCAGGAGACTCAGGTTTGATCTCTGGGTCAGGAAGATCCCCTGGAGAAGGAAATGACAATCTACTTTAGGATTCTTGCCTGGGAAATCCCATGGGCAGAGAAGCCTGGTGGGCCAAAATCCATGGGGTGGTAAAAGTTAGACTAGACTTAGCAACTAAACACCACCACGCACACACACACACACACACACACACACACATTTATGGATCATTGTTCATGTTGATAGTCATGTGTAATCATATTGGGTCTAGATAAAGGTTTGTTCACATACTATAACATTGCTGATGTTGAGATATTAGGGATGTGTTGAAATCATACATATATATCCCAAATGTCTACTTTAAATTCAAAATGTACAGTTTAATTTCAGGTACTAGACTCTAGCAATCTGGAATTAAGTTAGGGAGTACATAATAAAATACTAAAATGAGTGTAACATACCCATCAAAGACAGACATTTTTATAATGACAGATACAATGAGTAAACTGAATAGTAACATAAGACAAGAAACTCACACACATACACACACACACAAGCTAAAACTAAAGTCAACTGGATATTTGTGTCAGCAAGCTGTGGCTGAGGCACTGTCAAACACTTCAAGCTGGTCCCAAAGATAACGGATAACATGGTGGTTGGGTTTTCATGATTTCTCATCCTGGCTGTCAGCCTACAACTTGATAAAACGGAATAATTCCAGGTTTATTAGAATCGAGGTGCCTTTAGGTCTCCCATGAGAGACAGGTAAAAAGCTCAGCATAGCAAGCTGCTTTTAAAGGCTGCCCATTGCTAATTGCAGATGCTGAGGAATCGGAAGGGGGGCATACTGACGGGAGCCTGGGAGCCGGAGCGATGAAGCTGGCCATTTCCCACCTCACAGCCAGCAGATTTCTAAAAGGCACATTATCCCCAACAGTCACATAAAGCCATTCTCAAACTCAGAGGTATGATTTACTCTGCAGGGGCTGCATCCTGGGGCCTTTTATGCACAAAGTAAAGTGGCTTGAGCCTAAAGGAGCACCCTTTTCTTCAAAAGTGTTGGTTTTATGAGGGAATGGAAAAACTTGTATACGCACATCCTCAGAGTCAAGGAAACAAAATGTTTCTGTTGTCTAAGTCCATGAGTGATGAACTATAATGGAAAAGAAGATGAAAATGAATGTATATATCCATGGGTACATGAATCACATTGCTGTAAAGCAGAAATGAACACGACATTGTACATCAACTATGTTCAAATAAAAGACTTTTTTAAAAAAGGAAGTAAAACTATAGCGGGAGGAGAAAAAGCCGCATTGGAAGCAGCTACTCTGTTTATGTGCTTCCGTTACTTTGGTGGGATCTCCCTGAACCTCGCAGGTGAAGTCGCAGGTAGAGTTGCATCATTGTCTTCTAAACCAGCACCCAAGGTTTAGAGAATGTAAATAGTTGACCAAATTGACACCACAGAAGGCAAAATCAACTCCAGTATATCTGACCTCAAAACCCATACTTGTTTCGTAACATATGCTGCTTTCCACTGAGATGTGGCAACTGTTAGCTCCCTTTCTCTTCTTACATAGGTCTCCATTGTCTGTATGCAAACATTAATTATCACCTCACTTGGATTATAAACCAGCTTCCATTTCCAGGGCCTTAGGGATTACTGTTTCATTTAGAACACATTGCCTGGTAGTTAAGGATCTCCGAATGTGCGAGAAAAGTAATCAAAGGTTGAAGGAGGGTGGTATTCCGTTAGAAGATAGAAAAGTAATTCAGAAAATGGCATCAAATGCGTGGGTGGGTGTATTTCACAGGATTTCTTAGTCTCACCCACATTTGATCCCCTTTGCATGGAATGGATGTCTGAAAAGGGTCCCTTGGATGAGCAGCTGAAATAGATGACCTCAGAGTTCCCCCAGAGATTGTGCACAAAGAAATCAGGACTGTTCTGGAAACACATGAAGCTTATTTCCTGGCAGAGAAAATTCCTTGCCAGCTTCCTCACTAAAGCTGACCATACCTCTCTGTCTTTGTGAACTTGTGCATACACCAGGACTCAGTCTAAGTGATTATTTTGAAAGAAGTTGATTAAGTAGAGACCTTTATTTTCATGGCAGTGACAGGATAATAGTTATATTAGTCAATGGTCAAGAAACTGACTACTTGGCTCTTGTCCATCCCTCCTCTGAGGAAGCAGATTCGGGGCTGGCTATGGACAGGAAAGTCTCTTGGGCAAGTTCCTTGATCCTAACACACTGCAGGGTTTGTTTTAGATGAAGCATCTTTGACTCACAGTTAGTGGTACTCACTTGGCCTGGAATCCACCACTCCTCATTAAGAGACTCTGTAAGGAAAGACTCCAGTGGGAAGGGAGTCTGAAGGTCTGTCCTCTCCCGCTGTGCTGACACATAGGGCACTTGGTTTCCATTTAGTTGATGCTTGATTGATTATTATCTTTGGTCTCTAGGAGGGCAGGGGCTGGCTCCATTGGTGCTTCACCATATCCCTGTTCCTAACCAGAAAGGCACCTATAATATCATAGACACTCAGAAATGCATACTGAGTGAATGCATGCAAGCATGAATATACCTTCAACAGGTAGATTTCTGTCTAGTCTTTTAAAACTCAGAATGGACACCAAGAAATATACAAAGACCCATCACGTTCTGAATATGAGTTTAAGTACTTAACATACATTATTTCATGGAGCTTAGTATGATCATTTGCATACAAAGAAAAAGCATCGCTATGTATTGGAGTGATTTTTCCAAGGTCACAGACCTGGGACGTGACAGAGCTGGGACTCAAGTCCCTGTGTACCTGATACTGAGAGCTGAAAGTCGCTTCTGTTTTGTTTCATTTTCTCGCTGCATCTTTCCACTCCTTGAAATGTTTGGAGTCCTCAAGGTAGAAAAATATGAGTCTATAAAATGTAGAAAAAGGAATAGGTGACTGACCCAGTTTGGATGAATATTAGGACTTAGGGATGTGTTTACTGGTGTAATAGAATGGAAAACATTTAGAAATGCAGAGGCTAGGTGTTGCAGCTACTAAAGTTTAGTGATTGCTAGAAACCAAGATAAGACAATTTAAGGTTGCATTTAAGGCTGCCAAGACTATCAATTCAAGGAAAAAACAGGTCACTTCTCAACCCTGCTGGGAGTAGACATGATTTTTCCATCTATGCCATGCATTTATTTCATAGTATCGGGCAATCTTTCCTGTGCAGTGGGGAGTGGAGGAGACATTCATTCTAAGTGTGAGACTACTACATTCCAGAGATGCAGAGACACCACCCAGCAAAGACTTTCATAGGACACTAATGTTGAGACAATAAACAGAATCAAGAGTTTAGCATTTGTAGGTACACCATTCATATGTGGCAAGGCACCATTGGGAATGTGCCACTAGACTGGATGGAAATTAGATAGGAAAAAAATGAGGGGCGATGTCAGATTTCAGACCAAGTTAAGCAGATGAATATTTAAAAAAACAAAAAAGCTAACATCCTAAATGTCCATCAATGGGTGATTCAGTTCAGTTCAGTTTAGTCACTCAGTAGTGTCCGACATCTCTGACCCCAAAAATCGCAGCATGCCAGGCCTCCCTGTTCATCACCAACTCCAGGAGTTCACCCAGACTTACGTCCATCGAGTCAGTGATGCCATCCAGCCATCTCATTCTCGGTCGTCCCCTTCTCCTCCTGCCCCCAATTCCTCCCAGCATCAAAGTCTTTTCCAGTGGGTCAACTCTTAGCATGAGGTGGCCAAAGTACTGGAGTTTCAGCTTTAGTATCATTCCTTCCAAAGTAATCCCAGGGCTGATCTCCTTCAGAATGGACTGGTTGAATTTCCTTGCAGTCCAAGGCACTCTCAAGAGTCTTCTCCTACACCACAGTTCAAAAGCATCAATTCTTCGGTGCTCAGCCTTCTTCACAGTCCAACTCTCACATCCATACATGACTACTGGAAAAACCATAGGCTTGACTAGATGGACCTTAGTCTGCAAAGTAATGTCTCTGCTTTTGAATATGTTATCTAAGTTGGTCATAACTTTTCTTCCCAGGAGTAAGCATCTTTTAATTTCATGGCTGCAGTCACCATCTGCAGTGATTTTGGAGCCCAAAAAAGTAAAGCCTGACACTGTTTCCACTGTTTCCCCATCTATTTCCCATGAAGTGATGGGACCAGATGCCATGATTTTTGTTTTCTGAATGTTGAGCTTCAAGCCAAATTTTCGCTCTCCACTTTCACTTTCATCAAGAGGCTTTTTAGTTCCTCTTCACTTTCTGCCCTAACGATGGTGTCATCTGTATATCTGAGGTTATTGATATTTCTCCCAGCAATCTTGATTCCAGCTTGTACTTCTTCCAGCCCAGCATTTCTCATGATGTACTCTGCATATAAGTTAAATAAGCAAGGTGACAATATACAGCATTGACGTACATCTTTTCCTATTTGGAACCAGTCTGTTGTTCCATGTCCAGTTCTAACTTGCTTCTTGACCCGCATAGGTTTCTCAAGAGGCAGGTCAAGTGGTCTGGTGTCCCCATCTCTTTCAGAATTTTCCTCAGTAAAGGAAAGATACAAGCATCTGAATGCAGAGTTCCAAAGAATAGCAAGAAGAAATAAGAAAGCCTTCCTCAGCAATCAGTGCAAAGAAATAGAGGAAAACAACAGAATGGGTAAAACTAGAGATATCTTCAAAAAAATTAGAGACACCAAGGGAACATTTCATGCAAAGATGGGCTCAATAAAGGACAGAAATTGTATGGACCTAAGAGAAGCAGAAGATATTAGGAGGAGGTAGCAAGAATACACAGAAGGACTATACAAAAAAAATTTCATGACCAAGATAATCATGATGGTGTGATCACTCACCTAGAGCCAGACATCCTAGAATGTGAAATGAAGTGGGCCTTAGAAAGCATCACTACAAACAAAGCTAGTGGAAGTGATGGAATTCCAGTGAATTATTTCAAATCCTGGAAGATGATGCTGTGAAAGTGCTACACTCAGTATGCCAGCAAATTTGGAAAACTCAGCAGTGGCCACAGGGCTGGAAAAGGTCAGTTTTCATTCCAATCCCAAAGAAAGGTGATGCCAAAGAATGCTCAAACTACCACACAATTGCAGTCATCTCACACGCTAGTAAAGTAGTGCTCAAAATTCTCCAAGCCAGACTTGAGCAATACATGAACTGTGAACTTCCAGATGTTCAAGCTAGTTTTAGAAAAGGCAGAGGAGCCAGAGATTAAATTGTCAACATCCGCTGGATCACAGAAGCAAGAGAGTTCCAGAAAAACATCTATTTCTGCTTCATTGACTATGCCAAAGCCTTTAACTGCGTGGATCACAATAAACTGTGGAAATCAGCTACAGTTCAATATAAAATAAAATTTAAGAAAATAAAGGGGAAAATAATTTGTAACTATGTATGATGATGGACATTATCTGGAATTATTGTGGTGATGATTTTGCAACATATACAAATATAGACTCATTAACATCTGAAACTAATATCATGTTATGTCAACTACACTTCAATCAAAAACTAAAAAGGAGTGTGATTCACTACCTTCATGGGATTCAAGGGTCTATTTTAGGACAGATTTGGCCCATTAACATCCCTGGGCCCTGGGCCCCAGTCTTTACCCGATGTTCTACAACAGTCAGGGGTATTTCGCCCTGTTCCCAAGTGCAGAGGACGTCCAGGGGCAGCAGCAGGAATGGGAGCCAGAGCAAGAGAGTGGTGGGATGCTTGCTTCTTACAGCTGTCCTGTTAGCGTCAACCTACCAATGGAAACGAACGGGGAAGTATATGATGTGAGCAGATGAGACAGGATGCCAAGATCCTGGAGGTTCAGAACCCCAGAAAGGGACCTGTGAGAGCTTCCCCACAAGATAAGACTGGCTTTTCAATCACTTCCTGCATTAGTCATGAAACTTGAGGATTTACATAGATGAAGAAAAAAAAAAAAAAAAAAAAGAAAATCATAGTTTCTCCAGTCACTGTGGTTGCAAGGGGGAGGTAAACATAACCATTCCTTTCCCATTTTTTGAAGACAAATGCCCTCAGTCGTGCCTATTTAGGCCAAAACATTTTTAAAAGCAGATTAAGGTCATGCAGTCTGGTCACTGCTTATCAGAGAGGCAGGTGGGCTGGCTGTGTTTGGAGGACCAGCATGCCATTCTCTAATCTGCCTCCAGCCGCCGATCGTTAAGGGAAAATTGTGGCCAAGGCACCATGCACTTTGCTCAAACCAGCTGCTGACGGTTGCTATGGAAATTCTGGTAGTTTCCTGGGACTTGAAGACCAACCAACTTGCTGACACTTGATGCAAATGACTCTGGTCTTGAAAGAGCTTTTGTAAAGTGTTGGACTTGTTTACTGCAATGATTCTGGACGGAATCTTCCATTTTGCAAGTGTGTCAGAAGAAATGCTCAAGGAAGAGAGCATCTGAGATCTTCTATGGGGTGATGATGATTTCCTTCTCCTGTCATCTCCACTTAGGTCCCAACACTAACCTTCAGTGAGTGCGATCACTTAACTATCGTCCCTCTTGAGTCAGACCCACCGAGATTTGGATGTGAACTCTGATCTTTGTTAATGGTACAGTCTTGGATTAAAGTGTTGGACTTGTTTACTGCAATGATTCTGGACGGAATCTTCCATTTTGCAAGTGTGTCAGAAGAAATGCTCAAGGAAGAGAGCATCTGAGATCTTCTATGGGGTGATGATGATTTCCTGTCTCCTGTCATCTCCACTTAGGTCCCAACACTAACCTTCAGTGAGTGCGATCACTTAACTATCGTCCCTCTTGAGTCAGACCCACCGAGATTTGGATGTGAACTCTGATCTTTGTTAATGGTACAGTCTTGGAAAGGAGCTTTATTTTCTGTCAGCCTAATTTTCCCTATTGTGAAAAATAAAATGAATATAAAACTCTCTTGACAAAGCAATTTATGAAGGTTAAAAGAGATTACATGCCTGCAAACGCCCATCCTGAGTCAATGTTCACCACTCCTGGACTTTTTATTTTTCTCACATTCTAGTTCGAGGATGTAAACACTGATTTAAAAATATTATAAAGAAACACTACAATATGATTCTCATCCCACTGACACATATCTGTTCTTCAAGATTAAGCTCAAAAGTTACCTGATTTCAGTAGTTCTTTCCTAAGTTTTCCCTGAATTGCTGCCTCTTTTCTGCTTTGATTGTAATTGATGTCTCTGTTAGAATACTCATTTTGCCACTGATAACTACTATTCATTAATATGCTCATTTATTTAACAATGATTTATTCTCCATCTCTTATATCCCAGAACATATGTACTATGCTAGTCAAGAGGGATACTGTGAGAACTAGATGTTCAGTTGAGTCGCTCATTTGTGTCCAACTCTTTGCAACCCCATGAATCGCAGCACGCCAGGCCTCCCTGTCCATCACCAACTCCCGGAGTTCACTCAAACTCATATGCATTGAGTCAGTGATGCCATCCAGCCATCTCATCATCTGTCATCCCCTTCTCCTCCTGTCCCCAGAACTTCAGCATCAGAGTCTTTTCCAGTGAGTCAACTCTTCGCATGAGGTGGTCAAAGTACTGGAGTTTCAGCTTTACCATCATTCATTACAAAGAAATCCCAGGGCTGATCTCCTTCAGGATGGACTGATTGGATCTCCTTGCAGTCCAAGGGACTCTCAAGAGTCTTCTCCAACACCACAGTTCAAAAGCATCAATTCTTCAGCACTCAGCTTTCTTCACAGTTCAACTCTCATATCCATACAGGACCACTGGAAAAAACAGCCTTGACTAGATGGACCTTTGTTGGCAAAGTAATGTCTCTGCTTTTGAATATGCGATCTAGGTTAGTCATAATTTTCCTTCCAAGAAGTAAAAGTCTTTTAATTCCATGGCTGCAGTCACCATCTGCAGTGATTTTGGAGACCCCCCAAATAAAGTCTGAAACTGTTTCCACTGTTTCCCATCTATTTCCAATGAAGTGATGGGACCGGTTGCCATGATCTTTGTTTTCTGAATGTTGAGCTTCAAGCCAACTGTTCACTCTCCATTTTCACTTTCATTAAGAGGCTTTTATTTTTTTTTTAATTTTTTTTAAATTTAAATTTTATTTTGCTTTACAATACTGTATTGGTTTTGCAATACATTGACATGAATCAGCCGCAGGTGTACATGAGTTCCCAATTCTGAACCCCCTTCCCACCTCCCACCCCATATCATCTCTCTGGATTATCCCCGTGCACCAGCCCCAAGTATCCTGTATCCTGTATCGAATATAGACTGGCAATTTGTTTCTTACATGATAGTATACATGTTTCAATGCCATTCTGCAAAATCATCCCATCTCTCCTCTCCCACAGAGTCCAAAAGTCCATTCTAAACATCTGTGTCTCTTTTACTGTCTCACATACAGGGTTATCATTACCATCTTTCTAAATTCCATATATATGTGTTAGTATACTGTATTCGTGTTTTTCTTTCTGGCTTACTTCGCCCTGTATAATAGGCTTCAGTTTCATCCACCTCATTAGAACTGATTCAAATATATTCATTTTAATGGCTGAGTAATACTCCATTGTGTATATGCACCACAGCTTTCTTATCCATT
>SJYC01081861.1:0-14540 GCA_006408675.1 Madoqua kirkii | reverse complement strand
ACACTGTTGGTGGGAATGCAAACTAGTACAGCCATCAAGAGGCTTTTTAGCTCCTCTTCACTCTCTGCTATAAAGGTGGTGTCATCTGCATATCTGAGGTTACTGATATTTCTCCCGGCAACCTTGATTCCAGTTTGTGCTTCTTCCAGTCCAGAGTGTCCCATGATGTGCTCTACATATAAGTTAAATAAGCAAGGTGACTATATACATCCTTGACGTACTCCTTTTCCTATTTGGAACCAGTCTGTTTTTTCCATGTCCAGTTCTAACTGTTGCTTCCTGACCTACATATAGGTTTCTCAAGAGGCAGACCAGGTGGTCTGGTATTCCCATCTCTTTCAGAATTTTCTGCAGTTTATTGTAATCCACACAGTCAAAGGCTTTGGCATAGTCAATAAAGCAGAAATAGATGTTTTTCTGGAACTCTCTTCCTTTTTTGATGATCCAGCGAATGTTGGCAATTTGATCTCTGGTTCCTCTGCCTTTTCTAAAACTAGCTTGAACATCTGGAAGTTCACGATTCATGTATTGCTGAAGCCTGGCTTGGAGAATTTTGAGCATTACTTTACTAGTGTGTGAGATGAGTGCAACTGTGTGGTAGTTTGAGCATTCCTTGGCATTGCCTTTCTTTGGGACTGGAATGAAAACTGACCTTTTCCAGTCCTGTGGCCATTGCTGAGTTTTCCAAATTTGCTGGCATATTGAGTGCAGTACTTTCACAGCAGTGATTTTAGAGCCTCCCAAAATAAAATCTGTCACTGTTGTGACAATTTCCCCATCTATTTGCCATGAAATGATGGGATGGAATGCCATGATTTTAGTTTTCTGAATGTTGAGCTTTTAGCCAACTTTTCACTTTCCTCTTTCACTTTCATCAAGAGGCTTCTTAGTTCTTCACTTTCTGCCATAAGGGTGATGTCATCTGCATAGCTGAAGTTTTTGACATTTCTCCCAGAAATCTTGGTTCCAGCTTGTGTTTCATCCAGCATGGACTTTCTCATGATGTACTTTGCATATAAGTTAAATAAGCAGGGTGACAATATACAGCCTTGCTGTATTATTTTCCTGATTTGGATCCCATGTGTTGTTCCATGTCCAGTTCTAACTGTTGCTTCTTGACCTGCATACAGATTTCTGAGGAGGCATACGATGTGTCCTGGTATTCCCATCTCTTTAAGAATTTTCCATAGTTTGTTGTAATCCACAGAATCAAAGGCTTTGGCATAGTCAATAAAGCAGTAAGAGTTAGATGTTTTTCTGGAACTTTCTTGCTTTTTCGATGATCCAACGAGTGTTTGCAATTTAATCTCTGCTTTTTCTGCATTTTCTAATCCAGCTTGAACATCTGGAAGTTCAAGGCCTAGCTTGAAGCTTGATGTTATTCTCACTGGGTTAATCTTCTTTTCTCTCTGGACTTGACAAAGAAACATATTTATATTGTAGTCTTGCAATGCAGTGTCTGAATTGATTTCCATCTGAAGACTCACAGGAGAGTTACTATCCCAAGACCCAAGGAGTATGGTTGAAAATCGCAGACCCTCATACCTGTGAATGTCTCAGAATCCTCTCCCCCATGCAGATGTGGGTCTGCAGAAGAAGGCTAGAGTGCAGCTATAAGATATCTGGGGACTTGGACAGCTGTGCAGGAGAGGCAGGATTTTCACCCTGCTTGGTTTGGTCACTGGGAGTCTGCAGTAAACTGAGACAGACAGATTACCAGAGGAGACACTCATGTTTATTAATGTTTGATATACATGCGTGGGGGCATCACAGAAAAAAACTGAATACCCCCAAAATGCAGTGAGATTTGAGAGCTTATAAACAATAAGAGAATGAGTTGCAGTTTGCTTGTTTAGTCACTAAATCATGTCAGACTCACTGCAACCTCCTCTGTCCATATGATTTCCCAGGCAAGAATACTGGAGTGGGTTCCCATTTCCTTCTCCAAGGGATCGACCCAGGGATCAAACCCATGTCTCTTGTGTCTCCTGTGCTGGCAGACAGGTTCTTGACCACTAGTACCACCGGGGAAGCCCTTTAGTAGACTTAAAGGAGAGTACATAATTGCTAGGAAAGATGTATGGGCCCTTACAAGAATAGATGGCAGGTGTGGTAGTCTGTGACAAGGTTTGTTTGGCTGCAGTGTCAAATTCTAGTCTCATTTCCTGAATGAGTCCATCTTCTCTGGTTGATGAAACTCCCCAGGAAAGAATTTATGACAATTTAGCTCCTTTTGGAGCATCTGTCTTTAAGCAGGTAAAAGTTCAGAGAAAGCTTCTCCTTGAATTCCCTGTTTTACAAATTGTGTCAGTTGAAAATAATCAACATACAAAGAGGCATATTCGGGGGTGGCCTGACTTAAAACTCCTTCAGGTGCAGAGGCATGTGCCTTCCACTCTCCTAAGTGCAGAAGAGGTGGAGCAGGAGAACGTGGGGCTCCTGGTGAGAAGGCGATGCTCCCTTGAAGACCAGGGGGATTATCTGGGGGATGGGGTGAGGTAGGAGCTAGCTCTCCGGCCAGGGGCACTAAGAGCGCCAAGCAGACCTGCCTCCAGCTTCCTCTATGCTGCTCCTTCTGGATTTCCACCTAACTCTGGATGGAAGCTAGATGTCTTCTTTTGCTTCTCCTGCCCTCTCCCAGCTTGTCTGTGGTGTGTCTCTGGGTCACTGGCCCATCCCCTCCCTGATTCCTCAGCCACATCTCTAACATCACCCTCTCCTGTAGCTTCAACCTCACTGCAGTCAAATAGACTTTGTCACATACTATCACACCTCTCATCTATTCTCCTGAGGGCCAATGTGTCTTCCCTAAAAATTATTTACTCTCCTGTTATTGTCTTCTCTTGTGGCTCAGACGGTAGAGAATCTGCCTGCAATGCAGGAGACCCAGGTATGATCCCTGGGTCAAGAAAATCCCCTGGAGAAGGAAATGGCTATCCACTCCAGTATTCTTGTCTAGAGAATTCCATGGAGAGAGGAGCCTGGTGGGCTACAGTCCATGCGGTCTCAAAGAGTCGGACACAACTGAGTGGTTTCACTCAATCATTGGACTACTATCCCTTCTCTTATTGAGATCTTATATGTGCTCTCAAATCTCACTGCACTTGGGGGTATTCACTTTTTTCTGTGACTCCCCCCTGCATTCATTTCAGGTTGTTGAGCATTTAAGAGAAGATATCTGTGATCGCCTAAGATACACTAGTTGTACAATATACACAATGCATCTTTCCTCCAGCTCAGTAACTTTTAGTTTCCTGTTTTGTTTACAGAGCCATCCTGACAGTCATGCAGACACGCAGCCATGATTGTACCATGTGCGTTCTGCTTCTACCTTCTCAGCACCCCAAACACACCATGTCTCTGCCCCCAGAGAGTCAGCAGATCTCAAGCCCTCTGCTGTGCTGTCTGTATTTTGCATGAATGCCCCCATAGCAGCCCTTTTAAAATCTCCCACTATTCAGGGTCACTGTAAGGACCACTGCATTAAATGTATTCTCTGAGAGCTGTTCTCTAGCATCCCGGATCCAACTTTCCTTTAACTTAACAGACCTCCCAAGTGCCTGCAGGCTATAGCTTCCCGGGCCCTCCGTAGCCTGCCTGTCGTGCTTTTCTTTCTCCTCTTTAGTAGGTATCATGGTTTCCTATCTCAAAATTGGTGAATATCCTAGAAGAGAAGCTGGTGCAGATTTGTTATACACTGGAAAGAAAGGACCTTTATTTTATATCAGCTCTGCTTGTCAGTTTGATGTGACCATGGGCAAGTAACATCAATTCACTGAGCTATGAAATATATATATATATATATATATATATATATATATATATACAATCTAAAGCCCAGGTCAGCAAATTATGGCCCAGAGACCAATTCAAGCACACTGCTTAGCTTTGTAATGAGTTTTATTGGAACATAACCACGTTGGTGCATTTACATATTGTCTATAGCTGGTTTTGTTCTATAACTGCATGGCTGAGTAGCTGTGACAGAAACTGTTTGTTCTGCAAAGCCTAAAATATTTCCAATCTGCTCCTTTGCAGAATAAGTTTCTCAAATCCTGATCTATAGTGTGATCTCTGAAGTTTATAAGCTCTAACATTTTATGATTATAACTAACTATATTTATAATTGCTTAAATCATATATATATATTATAACTAACTATATTTATAATTGTTTAAATCATATATATATAAACACCAATGGAAAATTAAGCTGTTTAGCCCATTATATATTATGATTTGCATGCAAAGGGAATTCAGGTCACTTCATCTCTGAGTATAAATTTCCTTACTTTTTAAATGATGCTAGCACTTACCACTTAGGGTTGTTGTGAGATTTAAAGATAAAAATACTTCCAGAGAGGACTTCCCTGGGAGTCTAGTGGCTAAGACTCCACATTTCCAATCCTGGGGAGTGAGTTCAATCCCTGGTGGGGGCACTGAGATCTCATATGCCATGGAGGGCAGACAAAAAGTAAATAAATAAAATAAAATCTTTAAAAAAATGCTTCCAGAACTACCCAAACTCATGTTTAGCATGTGGTAAGTATTTAATACATGTTACTTTTCTTTGCCTGAATCTTCTCAGTCATTTTATAATAATCTATCTATAGCTGCTGCTGCTGCTTAGTCACTTCAGTCGTGTCCGACTTTGTGCAACCCTATAGAAGGTGACCCACCAGGCTCCCCTGTCCCTGGGGTTCTCCAGGCAAGAACACTAAGAAGAGGCAAAAATTCTTTCTTTTTAACAAGTCTTGAGATGAACTCTCATCACTTCAATACCAATAGTCAAGTCAAACTTGGCTTTAGCATCTATATAATACATGTAATAGCTTTGTATTTGCTTTGCCTCCTCCTCTCCCATTACTCTGTCCTTCCATGCATGAAGGCAGTAAACGCAGTCTGCTTACATAATTAAGGCTCTGTGAAGGGTAAGATTATTTGGGGCAAGTATTGCCCTGGGGTGTGTAGGACGATAATCATCTAGAGATGCATCAATAGGACCAGAGCTGTCATAAAAGGAAACCAGCAGCTTAGTATCTGGTCATATCTGTGTTATATCCTATGCAATCCTGGAGTGAGAATTTTCCCACCACACTTTAGAAGTAAGTGTAGTGTGTAAGACAGAATGGCCATCTCAGGAACAGATGAGGCACCCATGAAAATATGCTGCCCGTGTCATTTGCTTTAGGGGAGAAATAGTTGATTGACAGCTCCAGCATGTGCCTCTCTGATCCGCCCCCAAGAACGTGCTGAGGCTGTGCTTCCCCAGGATGGCTCATAGTCAATGACTGGACACTGGGGACATTAAAACTGCAAGAGTCCACATTAGCCTGGGTGAAATTTCTTAGACCGATGCTGCAGTCTGAGATTCCTCCTACACCATCTCCTCCTGTCTCCCTTTCTCTTTGTAGATGTCAGGTCTGAAAGCTCTTGCTGCCCACTGCTGCTTTCCCAACTTTACTCTTCACAGGTCTTTCCACCAGTGACTCCCCTGGAGCTTGATGCTTGCTTCATAGAGGACCAGAACTAGGACAAGTAGACCAATTGTCTGAGAAGACAAGTGCTGAACCCCTATGGAGTAGTGTATCTGTGTGGCACAGGGATGTCCTTTGGTGGCCATGGAACTCTTCTGCTCAGATCTGTGTCCAGGAGCATCATCTGCAGGGAGTGATCTTGACTGATGGGCCACCAGCTGCAGCCACCGTGAATGCTGAGACCACCTTGCTGCAGGCTGATCCCACCCAATGCTTGAATCTGGTAGTACAATGATTCTGGCCCTTTTTTCTTGATATGGGACATTCTCATGGGTACCATCAGCTCAGGAACACCCCCCAGTCTAGAAGACTTTCTCAGACCACTGTCTTGCGTCTGGAGGTTCTTCCTACCCAGTCTTCCCCCCCTTTCCTTTCACAGGTATATGAGCATCACTGTGGTCTGACAGTCTCCCAATCTACTCTGCTGTCTCACCTTTATCATTCACTATTTCCCCAAGAAATCCCTTGCATAGTTAACTTCATCTTGGCATCTGCATCTCCACAGACTCAACTGACCATGGGAATAATCAGAAAAATGGGGCTAGCAATCATGCATTCAGTCATTAATTCATTCAACAAATATTCATAGATCTTTGTGTGCCGGATATTGTCCTAATGATATTAAGTTAAATAAACTAGTGTCTGTCCCTTCAGTGAAAACAGTTAAGTAACCATTCTCTGATCTATTCTGAGTGACAAGCACAGATAGTCTCAGTAGCAGGAATTTAGTGGAGAAATAGATCCACACTAACAGAAGTAGTGACAAACCATTCTGAGTGACGAGCACAGATAGTCTCAGTAGCAGGAATTTAGTGGAGAAATAGATCCACACTAACAGAAGTAGTGACAAACCCAAGGGGATACAGAAAGAAGAGTTGACCTACTCTCTACGGAGCAAGTTGGAATGCAAGGCACAAACTTCGGAGTTTGGTGAAATTCTAAACGTGAAGGCCCAAGTTCAATGCAATCACACTAGGAAAGGTATTAGCATTTGGGGGAATTTGGTTGGGTGTTGCCTCAGATTTCCTTGTGATGAGCAAAGATTTTAATTCTGGGAAAACTTCTTTACCAAGCCTTTTGAAAGTTAGCATCCATCACCTGAATAAACAAAAATAAATGTGCAGATATCAAGTCAAAGTGTAAACAGGAGAGGGGACCCGGTTGAATTTGCCAAGGGATAAAATGCTGAAAATTCGAGAATGCATAAAAATTCTACAGGAATAACAAAATGAACTTATGGATGTGTTGAATCCATTGTGCATGGTAAAGAAATAAGCCCATTTCATGAAGTTAGTGCGGTCACTTGTAATGCGAAAGACCATAATATAAACCTCATGGGGTGGGACGCCAAATAGTTCGGAAGCCGGTCATCTGCTTCCTCATTGGTTTCAAATGTAAGTATTAAGCATCAAGCAAATTGCTGCCCAGGATAATCATAGAAAATGGCACATTTAAGGGGCTAATATACTTTTAATATGGACTCTCAAAAGTCTTCTCCAGTACCACCATTTTAAAGCACTGATTCTTTGACACTCAGCCTTTTTTATGATATTAAAATAATCAATATCATAATTTTGAATGGTGGTTCTGGAGAAGACTTTTGAGAGTCTTTTGGACTATGGGGTAAATTGGAAGTGGTCAATCAGGAGGTGGCAAGAGTGAACATCAGCATTTCAGGAATCAGTGAACTAAAATGGACCAGAATGGGTGAATTTAATTCAGATAAGCATTATATCTACTAATGAGGGCAAGAATCCCTTAGAAGAAATGAAGTAGCCCTCATAGGTAACAAAAGAGTTCAAAATGAAGTACTTGGGTGCAGTCTCAAAAATGACAGAATGATCTGTTCATGTCAAGGCAAATCATTCAATACCACAGTAATCCAAGCCTAGGCCCCAACCATGAATGCCAAAGAAGCTTAAGTTGAACAATTCTATGATGACCTACAAGACCTAAAAGTAACAACACAAAAAATTGTCCTTTTCATCATAGGAGACTGGAATACAAAAGTAGGAAGTCAAGAGATACTTGGAGTAACAGACAAGTTTGACCTTGAAGTACAAAATGAAGCAGGGCAAAGGCTAACAGACTTTTCCCAAGAGGATGCACTAGTCATAGCAAATACCTTCTTCCAACAAAATACGAGACAAGTCTACATACAGACATCACCAGATGGTCAATACTGAAATCAGATTGATTATATTCTTTGCAGCTGAAGATGGAGAAGCTCTATACAGTCAGCAAAAACAAGACCAGGAGCTGATGTTGGATCAGATCATGAACTCCTTATTACAAAATTCAGACTTAAATTGAAGAAAGAAGGGGAAACCACTAGACCATTCAGGTATGACCTAAATCAAATCCCTTATGATTATACAGTGGAAGTGAGAAATAGATTCAAGGGATTAGATCTGATAGAGTGTCTGAATAACTATGGACAGAGGTTCCTGACAATAATCAAGAGGAGGCAATAATCAAGACCATTCCCAAGAAAAATAAACCCCCAAAAGCAAAATGGTTGTCTGAGGAGGTCTTACAAATAGCTGTGAAAAGAAGACAAGTGAAAGGCAAAGGAGAAAAGGAAAGATACCCATTTGAATGCAGAGTTCCAAAGAATAGCAAGGAGAGATAAGAATGCCTTCCTCAGTTATCAATGCAAAAAAAAATAGAGGAAAGCAATACAATGGAGAAGACTAGAGATCTCTTCAAGAAAATTAGAGATACCAAGGAACATTTCATGCAAAGATGGGCTCAATAAAGGACAGAGATGGTAGGGACCTAACAGAAGCAAAAGATATTTAAAAGATGTGGCAAGAAGACATTGAAGAACTATATATATGTATATGAAGAACTATATATATATATATATATATATATATAAAGGTATTAATTACAAAGATAATCATGACAGTGTGATCACTCATCCAGATGTAGACATCGTGAAATGCGAAGTCGAGAGTTCATTAGGAAGCATCACTATGAACAGAGCTAGTGGAGCTGACAGAATTCCAGTTGAGCTTCTTCAAATCCTAAAAGATGATGTGAGATGATTGCTGCACTCAATATGCCAGTAAATTTGGAAAACTCAGCAGTGGCCACAGGAATGGAAAAGGTCAGTTTTTATTCCAAAGAAGGGCAATATCAAAGAATGTTCAAACTACTGCACAACTGCACTCATTTCACACTCTAGCAAAATAATGCTCAGAATTCTACAAACCAGGCTTCAACAGTGCATGAATGGAGGACTTCCAGATGTTCAAGATGAATTTAGAAAAGGCAGAGGGACCAGAGATCAAATTTCCAACATTCTTTGGATTATAGAAAAAGCAATAGAATTCCAGAAAAACATATACTTCTGCTTTATTGACTACACCAAAGCATTTAACTGTGTGGATCACAGCAAACTGTGGAAAATTCATAAGATGTTTGGAAGACCAGACCACCTTACATGCCTCCTGAGAAATCTGTATGCAGGTCAAAAAGCAACAGTTAAAATGGGACATGGAACAACAGTCTGATTCAAAATTGAGAAAGAGTACAACAAGGCTGTATATTGTCACCCTGCTTATTTAACATCCATGCAGAGTACATCATGTGAAATACTAGGCTGATGAAGAATAGGCTGGAATCAAGATTGCTGGGAAAAGTATCAATAACCTCACACATGCAGGTGACACCATTTTCATGGCAGAAAGTGAAGAGGAACTGAAGATCTTCTTGATATCAGTGAAAGAAGAGAGTGAAAAAGATGGTTTAAATCTCCACACTCAAAAAACAAAGATCATGGCATCTGGTCCCATCACTTCATGGCAAATAGGTGGGAAAACAATGGAAGCAGCGACAGACTTTATTTTCTTGGGCTTAAGAATCGCTGCAGATGGTGACTGCGGCCATGAAATTAAGACACTTGCTCCTTGGAAGGAAAACTGTGATCAGCCTAGACAGCATATTAAAAAGCAGAGACACTACTTTGCCAACAAGGTCCATCTAGTCTACAGTTTTTCCAGGAGTCATGTATGGACATGAGAGTTGGACTACAAAGAAAGCTGAGTGCCAAAGAATGGATATTATTGAACTGTGGTGTTGGAGAAGACTCTTGAGAATCCCTTGGACTGCAAGAAGATGAACCCAGTCAATCCTAAAGGAAATCCTAAATTAATTCCTCTTCTGGAGGAGAAGAGGATGACAGAGGATGAGATGGTTGGATAGCACCACCAACTCAATGGACATGTGTCTGGCAATCTCCAGGAGTAGGTGATGGACACAGAAGCCTGGCTTGCTACAGTCCATGGGGTCACAAAGAGTCAGACATGATTGAGCAACTGAACTGAATGGAAAGGAAATAAGTCCTGAATATTCATTGGAAGGACAGATGCTGAAGCTGAAGCTCAACATTTTGACCAGTTGATGTGAATAACTGACTCATTAGAAAAGACCCCAGTGCTGGGAAAGATGGAAGGCAGAAGGAGAAGGGATTGACGGAGGATGAGTTGGTTGGATGACATCACTGACTAGATTGATAGTAAGCTCCAGGAGTTGGTGATAGATAGAGAAGTCTGGCGTGCTGCAGTGTATGTGTTTGCAAAGAGTCGGACATGGCTGAGCAACTGAACTGACTGGACTACAAGGAGATCAAAGTGGTCAATCCCAAAGAAAATCAACTTTGAATTTTCACTGGAAGGATTGATGCTGAAACTGAAGCTTCGATACTTAAGCCACATGATACAAAGCATCAACTCACTCGAAAAGACCCTGTTGCTGGGAAAGATTGAAAGCAAATGGACAAGAGCTGGCAGAAGATGAGATGGTTAGATAGTATCACTGATTCAGTGAACATGAATTTGAGCAAACTCTGGGAAACAGAAGAGAAGAGATTAGCTTAGCAGGCTGTAGTCCGTGGGGTCCCAAAAAGTCAGACATGACTTAGCAACTTAACAAGTGTTTTTAAGCATCTCAGATCCATTCCCTTGTTTGGGTCTCAAGAGACCTTATAGGGACATCTTCTCCTATTCATACAGTGAGGGATGCCAGAGTAAGGGAAAACTTAGTGGCAGAAAATAGGAGGCACCACTATTTTGACAGACATCCTGATGTTTTGTCCTGGACTGTTACTGCCACCAAATATTTACACCATTCTTTCATCACACACACACACACACACACATACACATTGTTTCCCTGCATGCGTGCTCAGTCACTCAGCTGTGTTAGACTCTTTGCAACCCCATGGGCTGTAGCCCTCCAGGCTCCTCTGTTCATGGAATTCTCCAGACAAGAGTGCTGGAGTAGGTTGCCATTTGACATCCCAGACAATCTTCCTGAGCCAGGGATCAAACCCACACCTCCTGTGTGATTCTTTACCACTGCACCATCCAGGAAGTGTCTAAGTAATTTGCATTTAATGATTACTATTGTGATAAATTTATTCATCATTCTTGTTGAAGGTAAGGAGGAAAAAAAAGACCCTTTTTATTTCCTTGTTATGTGCATACAAAGCCATTTTCACATCACAATGACTTACTTAGAAATGATGGACTGCAGCTTACCAGGCTCCTCCATCCATGGGATTTTTCAGGCAAGAGTACTGGAGTGGTTTGCCATTGCCTTCGCCAACTTATGTAGCAACCACCACCTCAGCAAGCTAAGAATGTAATTTTTGCTAGGCCATTACCCTAAAAAGACCTATGGAAATCTGACAAAGCCATTGACATTCCAGCAAGTTCTATTTAGAACGATGCTGTGTACTTAGAGCTGTGTGCTCTGCAGCCCCCAGCATCACAAGCAGGAGGATGAAGCAGCCTTTTTCATGGACTCCCAGTGGGGCTTAGTTGGTGCTGGCTCTCCCTTTGCTTAGCTGAGGCTTCCAGTCTGAATTCCTCCTGGGGGGCTATAGATCTCTGGTTTCCATATTAACTGCTCTCTAAGGTTCCTCCTGAGTGATGTGCAGACTGGCATTGTTTTTAACCCCTGGAAGCTGGCAGGAGCTACTTAGCCCATCTGGGAGGGAGACAGCCTGAGCTTTGGGACCCTGAATAGAAACCCATCAATCTTGCAGGGAGCTAGCCTGTACAGCTCCACTGGCTCCGCTCCTGCAGTTTCCCAGCTCCTGGTGAGGAAGAGCACAGAGGACAGAATGGGAACTGCCTAGCCATTCCCGTCTCACCCATGGTGTTTCATGGAAATGGGACCCTAAAGTCCTTTTCTGCTTTCCTGGATCTCTGAGGCTGGCAATGTCAGCTAGTTTTTTCATTTTTTGTTTTGTCTTTTTGTTTTTTCCCCCAAATGATGCTATACAATGGCCATTGCCAATTGGGAAAGAAATTTGCTCCAATTTGAAACCAGAATAAGTGTCCTTAGTGTGTGGAATGCTTTCAAAGAGGATAAGCAATTTATAATTGTTAGGCATTCATATCCTTCTCCACTGGCAAGGCTGTGGAGGTGGAAGCAGAAAGGACTCATGGTTGATCACAGTAATAAGAGCAATAATATCTATGATGACGGAAGCTAATTTATTGAGCATTGAGATTTGTTAGACAGTGTTCTAAGGACTCCTGTAACTGATCCACGTAGCTATTAATCAGTGCTCAGTCTTCACAGAGCACTGAAAGAGAGTAACTAAGAGGGACTCCACCGGACAGAGCAGAAGTGAACGCACAGAGACGTTAAGGTAACCAAATCACACGGCCAAGATGCAGCAAACAGATGACATTCATGATATTCAGGCCATTCATCTTCAAAACCTCTCAGTCATCACTTGATGATGCGAAAGACACTAGCTCTAGGAAACACTCTTCCAGTTACCTTATTCTACCTCTTAGGCCAACAGATCCTTACCCTTTTCCTTTATCCTCTAAGGCAGAGTTTTCAAAAGTAAAAATAGAAAACAGAACCTTCCTCAGAGTTCCAGGGTAGTGTCAGAGCAGTAAATTGAAAAACCACATTGCTTCTCCTCTATTATGCGTCCATTCAAGAACAGTAACTTTTCAGTCCAGGAGGTCTTGGCTGTGGCGCAGTTTTTCTAAGCTCATCTCATGTTGAAAAGAGGCTGTTTTTCATGGAGATCTATGAAAGTCAAAAACTCATCACAATGAGAAAATGGGCAAAGATGCAATTGACATTATCTTAGCAGCCAAGGATTTAAATGACATTTAATTTTAGCCTTTGACCTTCCAAGAAAATAGGGCATGCTTTATGGATCATGCAGCATAGTTTAAACTTGTAAAAAGTCAGCTTTCATGCTAAGTGTCTGTCTTTGGAAGAATCCTTTCCAGGGTCAATTGACTATACTCTGCATGGCTTCCCAGGAGATACTGGTGGTAATTAACCTGCCTACCAATGCAGAAGATGTAAGAGACATGGGTTTGATCCCTGGGTTAGGAAGGCCCCCTGGAGAAGAGTATGGCAACCCATTCGGGGATTTTTGCCTGAGGAATCCCATGGAAAGAGGAGGAGCCTTGTGGGCTACCGTCCATTGGGTCAAAAAGAGTCAGACAAGACTGAAGGGTCTTAGCAGGCACATGAATGCTACATGGTTGTAGCCCTGATCAGTTTGGATTGAGAACTTTATATATTCCATACATAAAAATGAAAGACAGACTGATAAAACACAAACTGACTTCTCATTTTGTCATCTGCCAGAACAAAAAAAGTGTTAATAAATTTCCCATGAAGTTACTTCTGAGTGGGAGGTGGGGGAGCACACATAAACATTCTTCTCATCTGGAAAGACAAGGCTTGATAACTTAATTTTAGAAAATGAATAGGAAGAACTAACATTTATCAACAATTTTCTCTTAACCAGAACAATAATCTGAGCAATTAGCATTCTTTGAATTTTCACATTAGCACTGTCAGGAAAGTGTTATAATTACATTGGTCATACCCAAGGTCCTTCAGTTCAATTCAGTTCAGTTCAGTCGCTCAGTCGTGTCTGACTCTCTGCGACCCCGTGAATCGCAGCACGCCAGGCCTCCCTGTCCATCATCAACTCCCGGAGTTCACTCAAACTGACGTCCATTGAGTCGGTGATGCCATCCAGCCATCTCATTCTCAGTTGTCCCCTTCTGCTCCTGCCCCCAATCCCTCCCAGCATCAGAGTCTTTTCCAATGAGTCAACTCTTCACATGAGGTGGCCAAAGTACTGGAGTTTCAGCTTTAGTATCATTTCTTCCAAAGAAATCCCAGGGCTGATCTTCCTCAGAATGGACTGGTTGAATCTCCTTGCAGACCAAGGAACTCTCAAGAGTCTTCTCCAACACCACAGTCCAGAAGCATCAATTTCTTTGGCGCTCACTCTTCTTCACAGTCCAAATCTCATATACATACATGACCACTGGAAAAACCATACCCTTGACTAGATGGACCTTTGTTGCCAAAGTAATGTCTCTGCTTTTGAATATGCTATCTAGGTTGGTCATAACTTTTCTTCCAAGGAGTAAGTGTCTTTTAATTTCATGGGTGCAATCACCATCTGCAGTGATTTTGGAGCCTAAAAAGATAAAGTCTGACACTGTTTCCCCATCTATTTCCCATGAAGTGATGGGGCCAGATGTCATGATCTCCGTTTTCTGAATGTTGAGCTTTAAGGCAACATTTTCACTCTCCTCTTTCACTTTCATCAAGAGGCTTTTTAGTTCCTCTTCACTTTCTGCCAAAAGGGTGGTGTCATCTGCATATCTGAGGTTATTGATATTTCTCCCGGCAATCTTGATTTCAGCCTGTGCTTCTTCCAGCCCAACGTTTCTCATGGTCCTTGCTGCTGCTGCTGCTGCTGCTGCTGCTGCTGCTACTAAATAGTTTCAGTCATGTCTGACTCTGTGCGACCCCATAGATGGCAGCCCACTAGGCTCCCCCATCCCTGGGATTCTCCAGGCAAAACTATTGGAGTGGGTTGCCATTTCCTTCTCCAATGCATTAAAGTGAAAAGTGAAGTCACTTAGTCGTGTCTGACTCTTTGCGACCCCATGGACTACAGCCTACCAGACTTCTCCATCCTGGGACTGTC
>SJYC01081859.1:0-21559 GCA_006408675.1 Madoqua kirkii | reverse complement strand
ATGGCTTGATATCTCTCATCCAAGAGACTCTCAAGACTCTTCTCAAGCATCACACTTCAAAAGTATCAATTCTTTGGTGTTCAGACTACTTTATGGATGAACTCTTACATACATACATGACTACTGGAAAAGCTGGTGGAGGTGGTGGAATTCCAGCTGAGCTATTTCAAATTCTAAAAGATGATGTTGTTAAAAAGTTGCACTCAAATATATCAACAAATTTGGAAAACTCAGCAGTGGCCACAGGACAGGGACAGGTCAGTTTTCATTCTAATCCAGAAGAAGGGTGATGCCAAAGATTGCTCAAACTACCATACAATTGTGCTCATTTCACATTCTAGCAAGATCACACTCATAATCTTTCAAGCTAGTCTGTAAACTGAGAGCTTCCAGATGTACAAGCTGGGTTTAGGAAAGGCAGAAGAACTAGAGAGCAAATTGCTAACATTCACTGGATCATAGAGAAAGCAAGAGAATTCCAGAAAAGCATCTACTTCTGACTCATTGACTATGCAGAAGCTTTTGACTGTGTGGATCACAGTAAACTGTGGAAAATTCTTAAATGGATGGGAATACCAGACCACCTTACCTGTCTCCTAAGAAACCTGTATGCAGGTCACGAAGCAACAGACCTGGTCATGGAATAACTGACTGGTCCAAAACTGGGAGAGGAGTACATCAAGTCTGTATATTGTCACCCTGCTTATTTAAGTTATATGCAGAGTACATTATGTGAAGTGCCTGACTGGAAGACTCACAAATTAGAATCAAGATTGCTAGGAGAATTATCAGCAACCTCAGATATGCAGAGGATACCACTCTAATGGAAGAAAATGAAGAGGAACTAAAAAGTCTCTTGAGGAAGGTAAAAGAAGAGAGTGAAAAAGCTGGCTTAAAATTCAACATTAAAAAAAAAAAGATCATGCCATCTGGTCCCGTTATTTTATGACAAATAAATGGGGAAGAAATGGAAAGAGTGACAAATTTTATTTTCTTGGGCTCCAAAATCACTGCAGATGGTGACTGCAGCCATGAAATTAAAATATGCTTGCTCCTTGGAAGGAAAACTATGAAAAACCTAGACAGTATATTAAAAAGCAGAGACAACACTTTGCTAACAAAAGCTATGCTTTTTCCAGTAATCACGTATGGATGTGAGAGTTGGACCATAAAGAAGGCTGAGAACCAAAGAATTGATGGTTTCAAATTGTGGTGCTAGATTCTTGTGAGTCCCTTGGATGGCAGGGAGATCAAACCAGTCAGTTTTAAAGGAAATTGATCCTGAATATTCATTGGAAGGACTGATGCTGAAGCTAAAGCTCCAATAGTTTGTCTGCCTGTTGTGAAGAGCTGTCTCACTGGAAAAGATTTTGATTCTGGGAAAGACTGAAGGCTGGAGGAGAAGAGAGAGGCAGAGGATGAGATGATCAGATAGCATCATCACCAGCACAATGGACATGAATTTGCGCAAACTCCAGGAGATCATGCAAGACAGGAAAGCCTGGCATGCTGCTGTCCATGATGTCACAGAGAGTTGGACTGGACTTCGAGACTGAAAAACGGCAAATCAACAAAAGCACATAGCGATGACCCTTGTGTGCTGAATTGCCTGTGACTCTCTGCAACCCCGAGGACTGCAGCCCTTCAGACTCCTATGCCAACTGGATTTTCCAGGCAAGAAAACTGCAGGGGGTTGCCATTTCCTTCCCCAGGGATCTCTCTGACTCAGGGTTTGAACTCTTGTCTGCTGTGTCTCCTGCATTGGCAGGCAGTTTCCTTACCACTGAGTCACCTGCAAAGCCCAGATAAAGTGCGTGGGCTCTGGAGCAGGAGCCTTGCTATGAGGCATATGTGGTCTTATTTCCCCTTCCAGGGACTGAACACGACACCCCTGCATTGCAAGGCAATTCTTAACCACTGGACCGCAAGGAAATCCCTGACCTTTAGAAAGTATTGAAATTAATGGAACAAAAATGCTTGACGTCAGCACTTATACTTAGCACGGGAACTGTAAAAAAAAAAAAAAATATATAAACAATTAAAAGTGGAAGTGACAGGATTACATACAAAGAAATGTAAGCAAAACTACAGACTATTTAAACTAATAAGATGCTGCATGTAAGTTGCTGTAAATAATATTAGCATATGAAAATCAATGGCATTTATATACTTCATAATAATTAATTGCAGACTGTAATGAAAAGAATCCATTCACTATAAAAAGAAATTATAAGATCCTTAGCAATAAATGTAACAAAAAATGTACAGTACTTTTGGAGAAAGGATTGCAAACATTTCTGAGGAATTATTAAAGAATATGTTGCTAAGTGGAAAGATACAAAATACTCATCAGTGTAAGATTTAATACTGCAAACATGTTACATTCTCTCAAGTTAATTGTTACATATTAATTCAATGCAATCTCAACTGTTTTTGAGGGACATTATCAAACTATTATTATTATTTATATGTGAGAACACTGGACCAAAACATCCAAAACTTTTGTTGCTGTTAATGGTTTCTGTGTGTGTTGTTTGTGCATATGTGTATCTGCTTCTTTGTTGTTTGTGTCATTGTCTCTTTATCTGTTCATGTGCCTCATACTTTAATAAGTTTAAATTATTTTTAGTATATATTAGTATCTAGTAGAACAAGTCACTATTTTTGCTCAGCTATTTCAAAATTAACCTTACTACTCATGTACTTTTATTCTTCCATATAAATTTTAGAGTAAATTAATCACTTAAAATAAGTTTGAAGCAAAAAAAAAAGAGGACAAAATGACCTATATGACTTGCAAAATTATAATATTTACAGCAAAGCGGTAATTGACACAGATGAATAGAAAGAAAGAGAAAATCTTAACAGTCTTAAACTCCAATGGTAATGTGATATGCAATGTAGATGGCATAGTCAATAGATTGTGTTTATTAAATCCTCGTCTCTCAGCATAAATAAAAATCAAAACCAGACATATTTTTAAAGATTCAGCTCCTTCAGTTCAGTTCAATTCAGTTGCTCAGTCATGTCTGACTCTGCAATCCCATGAACTGCAGCATCCCAGGCTTCTCTATCCATCACCAAGTCCCGGAGCATACTCAAACTCATGTCTGTTGAGTTGGTTATGCCATCCAACCATCTTATCCTCTGCCATCCCCTTCTCCTCTTGCCTTCAGTCTTTCCCAGCATGAGAGTCTTTTCTGATGAGTCAGTTCTTTGCATCAGGTGGCCAAATTACTGGAGCTTCAGTTTCAGCCTCAGTCCTTCCAATGAATATTCAGAGTTAATTTCCCTTAGGATGGACTGGTTAGATCTCCTTGCAGTCCAAGGGACTTGTTAATATTTTTAAAAGAAAATATAGGAGAAAGCCTTTAAGGCTTTGGGACAGGAAAATATTTATTTAAAAAATTTTAAAAATGTGAACAATAATTTGCCTACTTCATAGTCAAAATTTTCAGTTTAATTAAAAGACTGAGAGAAGAAATTGACCATATAAATAATATCAAATGATTAGTCTCCTACATTTAAGAAACACTGTTACAAATCCATAAAAAGTAATTTAAAAGAAACTAATGGAAACTGTATACTAGATATAAATAGATGACATATAAATGATCATCACGTAAAATGACAACAATGTTTAGCCTTTCTGCTAATGGGGAAAATGAACATCAAAATCGCACCAAGGGGGAATTCAGTGGTGGTCCAGTGTTTAGGCCTCAGTGCTCTAACTGCTGGGGCCCAGGGCTGGATCCTTGTTCAGGGAACTAAGATCCACCAACCATGCAGTGTGGCCTAAAATAAAATAAAATAAAATATTAATAACATTCATGACACAAATTGGCAGAAATTTATAAAATTCTGAGTTTCCTCTTCTGTCAAGTACGTTGGGAGTTGGTAAGAACATACTCCTTGAAGTATGGAAGATTTATGTACGTCTCTGAGTGCATTGTGGTAATATCCAATAAAGTTGAAGATGTGATTATGATTGACCCAACAAGGGTCTACCTAGATAAAAATCTTAAGTTTTTGAACCTGTGCATATACAAGTGACATATACAAGAAATTCATGTAGAGAGCTGGAGGCAGAAAGAGTTGATTCACAGGTTGGGGAGATTTACAAACCCAGGAACTGAACATAATCTTATGGTCCCATGAGGGACAGGTCCTTGGGAGGACATGGGCACTTCAGAGGGCACTGGGGACCTTTCTCATGAAGGAGACTGGACCCTGAGCAATGTCCTTGGCTTGACACAGAAGCAGCAAGACATAACTTTGAAAGTAAGTTTATTGTGTGTGTGTGTGTCTATTGTAGTTTTTTGCCTTGCTCTTCCCATGAGGCTTTGATATAGCAGTCTACATGTGTACAAGGTTGTTTTAACCTGGTCTTTTTTCTGCCTAGAGAAGTTCCTTTAGCATTCGTAGTCAAGCTGCTTTGGTGGTACTGAATTCTCTGAGCTTTTGCTTGTCTTGAAAGCTTTTGATTCTTCCAGTGAATTTGAATGACAACCTTAAACAGAAAAGAGTCACAGATGTAGAACACAGTCTTATGGTTACCAGAGGAGAAAGGGAGGGAGGGATAAATTAAGAAACTGGAATTGACACATACACAGTGCTATATATAAAATAGGGCTTCCCTGCTGGCTCAAAGGTAAAGATTCTGCCTGCCAATTCAGGAGCTGCAGGAGATAATGGGATTTGATCCTTGGGTCAGGAAGATCTCCTGGAGAAGGAAAGGACAACTCAGTCCAGTATTCTTACCTGGGAAATCCCACTGACAGAGAAGCCTGGTAGATGAAAGTCCATGGGTCACAAAGGAATCAGACATGACTTAGTGACTAAACAACAATATATAAAATAGATGACTAATAAGGACCCACTATACAGCACAGGAAATTGTACTCAATACTCTGTAACAATCTATAAGGGAAAACAATCTAAAAAAGAGTAGATATATGTGTATGCATAAATGATTCACTTGGCTGTACAGAAGAAACTAAAACAATATTATAAATTAATATATTCAAATAAAAATAAAAAAAATAAAGTGTTTAATCAATGCAAAAAAGAGAAGTGCAGGCTTGGGGCAATGAGCACATCTATAGTGACCCAAAGACCCAGGGCAGAGAGATACCCAGGCTTTGGTTAGCTGGGCATTTCATGCTGCCCCACAAGGAACAGACCAGAGTGATTTCCATTAAATTTACCACCAGCCTCACAGTGTGGTGCTTAGCATCAGATTTCATTTGATTTTAGGAAAAAAATTAAGAATGGACTAACTTTTGCAAACCTGAGTTTGTAGAGTACTATTCTTACCAGCTGCTTAGACTTGTCCACCATTTGAAGCTCATGCATGGAGCTCTTGATAAATTTTCAACTTGAAACCTTGGACTAAAAATTCATGCCTTAGACATCCTTCCCTCGTTAGAGCAATTATCACATTATGCATAATTGTAGAGATTATTTTTCCCTCCTCCATCTCAGGGTATCCCATGCCTGTCATGTAATAGCCTCCTTGGGAATGTTCATGCCTTCCTTCTGGTAATCTGTAGCCACACCCTTCCTTTGCCTCCAACAGACAAGCCTGACTTTCGTGTGGAATGATATATTTAGGAATGTATTCTTGACTTTTTATTTTTATCAAATCCTGCAGCATACAGGAGTCGGTTGTTCCTCTCTCATACTTGTTCATGGCTTAAGGCTAGCTAGTGTATCAATCAAAACAGAATAGAATCCCTCTCCCACCTTCAATGACTTAATTATGAAATAAAAATCCCAGGAATTCCGTCAGCGCATTCAGCATCAGACCTTTCTCTTCTGCAGGCTCCTCACAGGCTATTAAGCTAATAAGCTTTACTATCTGTTCTGTAACCTCTGGTCGTTATTCAGCTGAGTGAGCATTAAGATGGGGAACATAATGAGAGGAGAGCAAGGTAAACTTAATAAAGCATTCTTTGTTCTCCTCGTAGAGGTGGAATAATGGGCAATTTCTTCTTGTTAATTGTCCACATAAAGGATTTAATGGGATCTGCACCCTCCCTGAGACTGGGAGCTTTGTCCTGGAAAACTTGCTCTCAGCTGAGAGCAGGTTTAGAAGCAGCTGCTGGGAGGCAGAGCCAGGACACCCCAGGCGTTCTCATACATGCTGCCTTCTTTGAAGGATCCTTGGTACTTCTCACACAACCTTGCTAAGGCTCTTCTGTTGTGCACTGAATTATAATATGTAGATTTGATCTTTTCCTCTTTTAAAAAATTTATTTTTAATTGAAGAATAATTGCTTTACAGAATTTTGTTGTTTTCTGTCAAACATCAGCATGAATCAGCCATAGGTGTACATATGTCCCCTCCCTCTTGACCCTTTTCTTTTTTTTTTAATTTTACTTTATAATACTGTATTGGTTTTGCCATACATTGACATGAATCTGCCACAGGTGTACATGAGTTCCCAGTCCTGAACCCCCTTCCCACCTCCCTCTCCATACCATCTCTCTGGGTCATCCCAGTGCACCAGCCCCAAGCATCCTGTATCCTGTATCGAACCTAGACTGGTGATTTGTTTCTTGCATGATAGTATACATGTTTCAATGCCATTCTCCCAAATCATCCCACCCTCTCCCTCTCCCACAGAGTCCAAAAGACTGTTCTATACATCTGTGTCTCTTTTGCTGTCTCGCATACAGGGTTATCATTACCAACTTTCTAAATTCCATATATATGTGTTAGTATACTGTATTCGTGTTTTTCTTTCTGGCTTTCTTCACTCTGTATAAGCGGCTCCAGTTTCATTCACCTCATTCGAACTGATTCAAATGTATTCTTTTTAATGGCTGAGTAATACCACATTGTATATATGTACCACAGCTTTCTTATCCATTCGTCTGCTGATGGACATCTAGGTTGCCTCCATGTCCTGGCTATTATAAACAGGGCTGCGATGAGCATTGGGGTACACATGTCTCTTTCACTCTGGTTTCCTTGGTGGGATCGCTGGGTCATAAGGCAGTTCTATTTGCAGTTTTTTAAGGAATTTCACATTGTTCTCCATAGTGGCTGTACTAGTTTGCATTCCCACCAACAGTGTAAGAGGGTTCCCTTTTCTCTACACCCTCTCCAGCATTTATTGCTTGTAGACTTGTGACATTTTTCTTACTGGATAACCAGGTGTGTCACATTCATTTAGAACACAGAGTCTGTGGATTTTTAAGCCACATTATAGATTAGCAGGACAAAATACCTGAAGGATCACCCAAGTGGGTTCTTAGTTGCAGAAGGGAAGAGAGTTAGTTAGGGTCACATTTGGTTGGGAGGTGGAGGGGACAGTTAGGTAAATGTTTTGTCAATGAGAAAGGGATGCTTCTTATTTAAATCACAAAACGTACTTATTGAACAGATACTTATATAAAGCTTACTCTTTACAAGTCTCTATGCGAAGAACTTTACAAATATTAAAGCATTTAATCCTCCTAATATTCCCATGAGGTAACGACTCATTATACTCATTCTATAGTTGAGAAAATGGAGTCATGGAGAGGTTACATTAGTTGCACAAGGTCATACAGCATAATTTGCCCAAGTGTTGGAATTTGCTCCAATGCAGTGAAAAGATAAGTCATAGATACTGTTGATAAAGATATGTATCCCTATATATTTAATCAAATAATGGATGGCAAACCCATATTGATAGTTATAATGCTAAACAGAATTTCTAATAAAAAAGAAAAGAAGGAATAGTTACTGAACATCTACTTTATACCTAGAAGTTAAAATATGTTATCTCATGCACTGACATAAAGGAGAAATTATTCCCCTCATATTACAGATGAGGGAACAAGGATCATAGAGATTAAAAGATGTGTCAGTGGCCCCACAGTTAGTTGGCAACAGAACTTCAGCTTGAACACACATCTAAATTCGATGTTTTTGCATCTAGCATCTTTGTGAAAAATACACTCTATCCCAGTCTGTGGATCTGATGTCAGAGTTTTCATCATTTTCCTACAGAATAGTCAATGCAGTAACTGGCTGCTACTATGTGCTATCATTACAGAAGTCACTAAATCTAAAAGCATATTTTTGGCACAGAATCCTTTCCCACTTCTATCACAATTCACCAATTTTCTATGGTTCATGTTACTGTGCAGTGCTTTGCAATGCTCTGAATACAATTTTTGACTCCCTGTTAATGTTCTTGGTCTTCTTTCCTAGTTTTCATTTTTACTGAGAGACAACCTGGTTTTTCAACAAAGGCACAGTGTAATTTTTTCCCTTCCTAAGTGGCTGAAAAGCTCACATTCATGACATTCTTTGCCCCTTCCTTTGTGACCAGTCCTTCTGCCCTGTTCTGTTAATAATTAGAAAGATAGCACCTCTTTCTTCCCTTTGACTCGAATAAGCAGAGACACATCTCTTCATCTTTTTCCTATTTTCCTTTTTTGCCAGTCGTGTATTCTGAGCTGATCAAAGGTAGTTTATTCAAGTGTCAAATGTGTTTCTAGGAGTGCTAAACTGCAGAAAATTCAATGTCACACAGGTAAAATGTATGTATAATTTATAGATAAGCAGAATGAGGTTGGCAGGTGCTTCTGATGAGCATCATGCCAGATGTAATATTCCCAGTTCAAGTATTCATGAGTTTATTCAAAGTCCAGTTTCTAGTGACCAGATGCCTGAAAAGAGTGACATAAACTCCTTCTAATCATGGCATGAATTCACATCAATAGCAACAGGATTACATGAAAAGCGACATGAGAAAACAAAGTAGATATATTCTCATGAGAGAGACTCTTATTGATTTGGAAGTTCATTTTTTTTCTTTTTCAAAAGTAACTTGTTTATGCCTATCAACTCTCAGCTCTTTATATAAAAACGTTCTGTAGTAGAAATCTTCAGAGGGATAGTCCTATGCCATGAAAAAGTCTTAAAAATGTATTTCAACCCACTGCTTCCTTTAGTTCAAATAAAATCATTTAAAAGCTTTATGACCATCATATGCCACGTTGTGATCATAAGCTTGAACAGGGCTTCCCAGGTAGTCCTAGTGGTAAAGAACCTGCCTGCCAATGCAGGTAGACGTAAGAGACCTGGGTTTGAACCCTGGGGTGGGGAAGATCCACTGGAGAAGGCAATGGCAACCCACTCAGGTATTCTTGCCTGGAGAATTCCATGGACAGAGGAGCCCTGCAGGCTGCAGTCCATGGGGTCACACAGATTTGGACATGACTGAAGTGATTTAGCTGCAGTAGTAGCAGCAGCAAACTTGAACAACCTCTTACCCCTTTACATATCCAGTTGCATAGAGACACTGCTGAACAGTGAGCAGAAGTCTGAGCTATCTGCAACAGAATATTGTCATGCTCTAACATCTGGGCATCGAATGCATTATGTTTAAGCTTTCTCACTGAAGGTCTGATACTGATAGGTGAATTCAGAAATACAAAACTAGTTCTTAGAAACTTCCAATGACCTAATCCTCTAACCAATTATGAATAATTCGTTAAAATAGGTATATTGCTAAATTTCTATCAGGTGTTTGAATCATTTCTATGCTTAATCCATGTAAATGAAGCTCCTTACATACTCATTTAGAGGGGAAATGCCTATATACTTTATGTAAGTGTGTGAGTACAGTTTTCAATTATGTCCAGCTCTTTACAAGCCCATGGGCTGTAGCCTGCCAGGCTCTTCTGTCCGTGGAATTTTCCAGGAAAGAATACTGGAGGGGTTTCTATTTCCTTCTCCAGGAAATCTTCCCCACCCAGGGACTGAAACTGTGTCTCTTTGCATTTCCTGTGTTGGCAGACAGATTCTTTACCACCTTACCACCTGGGAAGATGCCTGGAAAGACGCTATGTATACATATTATTTTTTCCAGATCTCATCCTGTTGTTGGCTTTGCTTGAACAATTTTATTTCATCAGTTTCACCGACCTTCATTGCATCTCCAAGGAGGAATGACATGTCCCTATCTTCACTGAAGTCCTATTCAGGAAGGTGAATGAGGAAAGAAATCGAAGGGCCAGTCTATCTTAATTTCCCAGGGTTATCCTAACAAAGAACTACAAACTAGATGGCTTAAAATAACAGAAATTTATTCTTTTTGCAGTTTTTGAGGCTAGAAGTCTGAAATCAAGGTTTCAGCAGGATTGACAGCTCTGAGGCTATGACAGAATCTGTTCCTTATCTCTTCTCTACTGTTTTGTGCTTGTCTAGATATATATGGTATTCCTTGGTCCATAAAACCATAACTTTGATCTCCCATTTCATCTTCACACGGCTTTCTCCTTGTATGTATGTTGGCTTCCGAGTCCCTTTTTAATAAAGAGATCAGTCATATATATTTGGGCTCACCCTAATGACTCAATTTTAACTTGATTACCTTTTTAAAGACTCCATCTACAACTAAGTTCACATTCTGAGGTACTGGTGGTTAGGTCTTCAACATCTGAATTTGGATGGGGCCATAACTCAAGCTATAGCACCTTCCTTGATATAATATGGTCTATTAAACAGGACATGTGAATGAGTGAGTGAGTGAAGTCGATCAGTCATGTCTGACTCTGCGACCCCGTGGACTGTAGCCTACCAGGCTTCTGCGTCCATGGGATTCTCCAAGCAAGAATACTGGAGTGGGTTACCATTTCCTTCTCCAGGGGATCTTCCTGACCCATGGATCAAACCTGGGTCTCCTGCATTGGAGACGGACGCTTTAACCTTTGAACCACCAGGGAAGCCCTATGGGAGGTTATTTGAGAGACAACGGTTCCAGTGGGGAGCTGCACAGGCCTTGGAGTTGAGTGGCCTGTGTTCAAGTACTGCCCATGGCCCTTATCAATAGCTTGTTATGGGCAAGTGACTAACTCACTATGTGCCTCAACTTTACCTAATGAAAAATGGGATCATACTTGCACCTACCTTTTTGTTTAAAAAGGTACTATATAAAATATTCCAAATACTTTGCTGAATTTAAACATACTTTCCCTTTAGGTACATTTCTGAACTATCTCATCAATAGTTCAGCTAAAAATAGGAAATATTTTTATTAGAAATAATTGGTTCTCCAGGAATGCATGTGAAATGATCACCTCTCTATGTTCACAAACCATTTTAATATATATTTTGCTTTTTTTCTATTTTTGTTTATTCCTCATTTATTTAATCTGCAATCCTCATTACATTATCTATATTTTTAGAAATTCATTTATTTTTTCTCCCTCTCATTCTGGTCCTTGATATACACATTTGTGCATACGTGCACACACACACACACACACACACACACACATATTTTATTAGTAGGACCTTTATATGCTGTTTTCAGTCTCTTAAGAAATTCTTCATTTTCCATTTTGCATTCTCATGTAATACTTCATAGACTCAACAGTCTCATGTTCAAGGTTAATTCTGTTCACAAAAGAAAAAAGAAAACCAATGATTATTAGGAGCATACTAAACATTGAGTGTTTTACAGGAAACATCTCTCTGATATTATCCCTTTCCAAAGGTGACACAGCGAGTAAATACCAGAAATAGAATTTGACCCACAAGCGGATTTTAAAATATGTATAATACTTTCCCACGATTGTGCAGATTCTGAATAAAATAAATATGGTTCAGACATACTGTATCAGATTATTTTCTTATGGCCCTGGATCACTTTCCTCATGTTTCACAAAGTTCCCAGGGATGGTGTCTGTGGGTGAGATGCAGTTAGAAGTTCTGATGATAACTTAGGCCTCAGAATAAGACCTGTTCAATAAGGCAGAATTCAACCTGTGAGAGGCAAGAACTTTTGAATTTATTTACAAACAATGTATTTGTATGATTCAAGAATGTGATCTGGCAAGGGTTAATCTCAATCTGACTTTAATGCAGGTTGACAAAGGGACAAAAAAAGAAAGCATCTGTAAGTTCCAGATTTACAGCAACATCAAGTCACAGCTGACTGCCCATCCCACGCATTGTATGGTTTGCAGGGTACAATGCAAAAGTAGTTTTTTGAGAAATGAGATGCTTCCTATTTCATTTTTTTTTTCAATATTACCGTCCTGCCAGGAACTGCTATAAAAGTATCTGAAGCCCTGAAATGGGAGGGATGGATTTTCCAAATAGATGCCAAGCACTAGGGAAGCCTCCAAGCGTGTGCGTTGCCCATTTGGGTTGTTGGCACAGACACTGCAGCATCAACTAAAGTATTTATTAGGGCCCAGCTGCCCTGGATGCCACACAAGATGCTGCACACACAGCCAGAAACAAGCGCAGCCCTGCTCTCCAGGCTCAGATTGATAGGAGCTGACAGTTTTAGGTCAAGAGTCCAGGTTATTTCTGTAGGCCTGTGCAACACAGCCTGGCTTACCCAGTAAGCCCTCCTCCTTTTAACCCCAAGTACATCCCATGTGACAGGCAGCACTAGAAATATTATCTGTCTTTTACATGAAAGTTCACATGCCCTCCTCTGGGTGCTATAGCTTGAGGTTAACAGAGCATGATCCAAACCCAGATCCCTGAGGTACTGGATCTCCTGTTTTCTTGCATCCACCCAGTTGCCTTTGTCACGAACTGTGTGAACATTTTATATAATCACACACTTAAAATGTAAATCTTAAAAAAATTTTTTATTGGAGTATAGTTGATTTACAATGTTGTGTTAGTTTTGTACAGCAAAGTGAATAAGTTATACATATACCTATATTCACTCTTTTTTTGTTTTTTTTTTTTTTTTGAGGAAGGTCTTTCTGATAGCTTAGTTGGTAAAGAATCTACCTGCAATGCAGAGATCCCAGTTCAATTCCTGGGTCAGGAAGATCCCCTGGAGAAGGGATAGGCTACCTACTTCAGAATTCTGGGGCTTCCCTTGTAGCTCAGCTGGTAAAGAACCTGCCTGAAATGTGGAAGACCTGGGTTCAGTCCCTGGGTTGGGAAGATTCCCTGAAGAAGGGAAACATTTACCACTCCAGTATTCTGGCCTGGAGAATTCCATGGAATGTATAGTCACTAGCATTTCTGGATAAACTATATAATTGCTATTATCACAAACATAGATACATTTTTTGGACTTCCCCCACAGCTCAGTTGGTAAAGAATCAGCCTTCAATGCAGGGAACATCTTTTTGATTCTCGAGTTGGGAAGATCCCCTCGAGAAGGGAAATGCTATCTACTCCAATATTCTGGCCTGGAGAATTCCATGGACTGTATAGTCCCTGGGGTCGCAAAGAGTCAGATACAACTGAATGACTTTCACCTGAATCTTTTTTTAGATTCTTTCCCAATAGGTCGTTACAGAATACTGAGTAGTAGTACCGTGCTCTACAGTAGGTCTTTATTAAGTATTTGTTTCCTATATGCACACAGATATTCTTAGTCACTCAGCTGTGTCTGACTCTTTGCGACCCATCGGACTGTAACTCACCAGGCTCCTCTGTCCATGGGATTCTCTAGGTAAGAGTACTGGAGTGGGGTGCCATGCCCTATGCCAGGGGATCTTCCTGACCCAGGGATCAAACCCACATCTCTTATGTCTCCTGCACTGGCAGGTGGGTTCTTTACCTCCTGAGCCATCAGCAAGCCCTATTTTATATATAGTAGTGTGTGTATATTAATCCTAATTGAGGTGCTAATCTTAAAGTAGGAGAATTTCAGAACTGAAAAGCTCTTAGGAGCCTGAATTCAGCACCTTTCTTTTATTTATGGGGGACTTGAGCATTTCTGAAATGTACAAAAAACCCTCAGTACAGTACATTCTTGGCAGAGCTCTGCCTAGAACCCAAGAGGACCTGATGGTTCCAAGCACATTAATTGCATTTGAATTGAGAATTCCATGGGGTTAGATGTTGCATATAGTTTTCTTTCCTCCTGGTCAAAATTCTTCTCCTTATCCCATGTTGCTTCTTTTGAGGCGTTCTGAAACACTGTCCAACCCCAGAAGCAGAAAATGCCCTGGGTAAGATAGGCTGAGGTTGTTGAGACACTGGAAACAGAAGAAACAGTGAAGTCAAGCTGAGGTTTTCATGTAAGGAATCAGCTTCATTCTTTCCAATCATGGATAATCAGTCAAAGATAAAAAGAGTGGTCTGAACACACTGAGCATCTCACACAGCAGATTCATGAATGAACCTGAAGCAAACAATTTTGAAAGTTCTGATGGAGGCAGGGGAGAATAAACTAAGGGAAGAGCGTGTCAGGAAACTAGAATTCATAATTTGCGTGCAAGGTGTAAAACTCTGGACTAAAATTGGATCCACAGAGCGTTGACACATGCTGATTGAAATTGACTTTTTGTCATTCTCCATGAAAATGAACTGAACTGAAATCACCTGTCCTAGAAACTTCTCTTTTCAATTCCTTTTCTTATACAATGTAAAAGCAAAGGTCTCACAAACACACACACACAGGCACTTACGTTCATTCTAAAGTGGATCAGCAAGATGAATGAAATGATGCTATTTACTTGTAATCAATAAATTGATATGCACTTATTGTGAGTCACAAAGAGAACATCACAAGATGAATAAGACACGGTTTCCTGCCTTCAAGGAGCTCTGAGTCTAGCTAGCCTAATACACAGCAACAGAGTAATCAAAACACCATATAGGAAGGGCTATGCAAAAGGTATTTAAAGAGTATCATGGTGGCTGAACAGTGAGTCCTGCAAGTGCTGGGGAGAAGATGCTGGTCTGGGGAGACTTGAGATAGGAGGAGGCCTTTCAAAAGTAGCAAGATAGGAAATGACATTTCAGAAAAGAAATTGTGCAATAAAAGCACAGTCAGGTGGAAACATGACATAGCACGGTTTGTTCTGTGAATGATTAGTATCATGCAGCATATGGGACAAGATGCAGGAAAAAAAATAGAAGATGAGTTGGAAGGGAAGGGATTGGTTAGATCACATGTTGAAAAGCCTTGGATACCTGGAGAAGGAGCTCAGGCTTTATCCAAGATGCTGCTCAACTGGGAGTGACTTTTTGAACTGTTTATTTTTCAGAAAATGAATTCCAAGAGAAAGACAGATCTGAAATGACGATAACATTGTTCATGGAGCAATATCGGTCCATTTTCTGGATGAAAATAGCATATTATTTATTGTCTAATTTCTAAATTTAGCTCACAAAGTGTTGATGACAGCCAATGCTATCAAAGCTTTGCTGAAATCAATATAGTCAGATATTGCGAATGACGCAAATTGTCAAGCTGTGTGAAAAGAAATATGAAAGTACATTATTAAGGAAAATATATGCAGTCATGTACCTTGAAGTAGCAGTCTCAGTTTTGAGAATTTAAATGAAGAAAATTATCCAAAGCCAAAAGAACCATAAAATTTAGAGATATTTATTTTAGCATTATTCATAATACCCAGATAAAAAATAAGCACCAACAATAAGACAGTTATAAGTACATTGTATCAAACTGGCCAAATGAGGTGGAAAGCACTGATTAAAATATCTACTGAAACACAAAATGTTTAGTTAATATGATGTTTAAAAATACAAACATATGTGTTCATTATTATTCCTGCTATGTAAAACTAAATGTGTATGGAAACAAAAATTGAAGAGAGTAAAGACAAATGAACACAATGTAATGTATTTGGAAAGCAAAATTTTTCTCATTATATTTAGAGTTGCATTAATGCTTTTATAATGATGCCTGTAGAAAAAAATCACATTTAAAATAGCTGTCATTTATTAAGTGTCTACATTATGCTAAGCACTGTACATGTTTTATCTTATTTAATTCTCACAGCATTCCATAAGGATGATACTATTATGATCTATCCTTAATTGAATTTTAATTTTTTTTGAACTGATATTATGTATAATTTATAAATATAAAGCTTATAAAGAATAAGAGCAATATCTTTGCCTTTCAACTCCAATTCATATAAATGATTTTAGCAGTTTCTCAAGCTCCTCTGTATTTTTAAATTATGTGATACTCTATGCATCCACGCATGCTAAGCTGCTTCAGTTGTGTCCGACTCTGTGCAAACCTATGTACTGTAGCCTGTGAGGCTCCTTTATCCATGGAATTCTCCAGGCAAGGATGCTGGAATGGGTTGCCATTTCCTTCTTCAGGGAATCTTTCCGATCCAGGGAATGAACCCACATCTTTTACGTCTCCTACCTTGCAAGTGGGTTCTTTACCACTAGTGGCACCTGCAACCCCAGGTGATACTCTAACCATTTATAAATTCAAGCTTAAAACATTATTTATTTAATAAAATCAAGCCATTCTTTACAAATTTGCCTTTGAAAAGGAATAAATAATTGTTAAATCTTGAGTAGAATTAATCAAAAAAAGAGAGAAAATAGAAACTACTAATATCAAGAATAAAAAAGAGACATCAAACATAATTTATGGATATTAAAATTAAAATAAGGCGATATAAACAGTTATATGGCAGTGTACTTGAATGTTTAAAGAAATGGGACAAATTCACTGGAAAGCAATTCATTAAAAATGTGGAGAAAGAAATAGAAAATATTAATTGCTGCTGCTGCTAAGTCGCTTCAGTCATGTCTGATTCTGTGCGACCCATAGACAGCAACCCACCAGGCTTCCCTGTCCCTGGGATTCTCCAGGCAAGACGACTGGAGTGGGTTATATATTAAAGAACTGCATTCTTATTTAAAATCTTCTCGCTAAAAAACAAACAAGCAAACAAACACGGATGCCTTTGCTGGTGAGTTCTACCAGATATTTTTGGAAGACATCATACTAAGATGTTGTGGATGTAAAATCATGGGGTTATACCCATATTTCCAAGCTAGACAGATTTTTCTGGCATCTGCTAAGTCTCTTCAGTCATGTCCAACTCTGTGTGACCCCATAGACGGCAGCCCACCAGGCTCCCCCGTCCCTGGGATTCTCAAGGCAAGAACACTGGAGTGGGTTGCCATTTTCTGGCACAGGCAGAGTGAAAAATGTGGAAAGGGAACAATGGAGGCAGAACAACTCATTAGGAAATGATAAAAAATGCCCAGGTATAATAGGGTGTGTCCTGAACCTGATTAGAGGCTATAGAGATGGAAGAGAATATAACACAGAGAGATGCCGATGCTGAACTTTCACACCATGACCCCTTGTTAAAGAACATCATGCTCAGAAGTGGGGCGGAAGGACTCTGCTCTCATCAAATCACTGGACAACCGTTTCTGAGGGGTGTGTTCACCTTTCAGGACAAGCTAATAAGTCAGTCTGCCGTACCTGTCCATCCTGTAGCAATGGACTAGACATGGGAACAGGAGTCACACCGTCAGTGATAACAATGAAAAATGCTTGTAATTAGAGTGTAAATCTCATCAAAGAGCTGGGAAGTTAATGAGAAATACACCAAGATCACGCCAAGTAAGCAAAGATCTGGAACCCAGACAGGGAAGCTTCCTTTGTCCTGGACCATGTTGCTACCTTGGGAAAGGCAACCAGAATCCCACTGGCAATTTTGGTGAACTTGAGAGGCTACAACAGGTGATGTCTGATAGACCAGTACCTACCCTGTGCTGGACCCAGATCAACATAACCTGGATATCGCTACAGTGATGTAGAAAACAGGCAGCCACAAAATTCAGCGCCTTAGGACATTCATCTTTTTCTTGCTTTCCATTCTTCAGGCTGGTAGGGTCTACTCTGTTTCCATCTGAGGTCACTGGGCTTGTTCCTTGGATGCAGGTGAGCTTTAGGTGTGCTCTCTGTGTCTGGTATTCTCCTTCCATCAGCTGCTGTCCTGGGTATGCTCTTCTTATGGAGGAAGTTGAGACTGAGCAGCACCGTGTAACCACCCCTAAAGCTCTTTTGCATTCTATTGGTCACAGTAAGTTGGTACCAGGGGTACACATTTAAGGGGCCGAGTGGCAGGGAAGTGAAGCTTTCTGAACTATATTCCAGTTCATCCTAACACCTAAATATGAAAGACGATTAACAGACATTTGGTCCTATCCAAAAGACCCTTGATATTTGCAGAGCCATTTGAAATTTCCAGAGCATCCATAAGGCATTTGGTTCATGCCAAAAGCTTCGTGGTATTTAGTCATACGTGGACCTGTCCAGATTGTCAGTGGAGACATTTTGTCCATGTCAAACATTCCTTGATATCTGAGCCTGTCCAAAACCATGGTGGCTCAGTGGTAGAGAGTCTGCCTGCAATGCTAGAGACCCAGGTTTAATCCTTGGGTTGGGACGATCCCCTGGAGAAGAGAGTGGCCATCCACTCCAGTATTCTTGCCTGGAGAATTCCATGGACAGAGGAGCCTGGCAGGCTACAGTCCATACAGTAGCAAATAGTCAGACACTATTACTATAGCCATGAAGCCTGAGGGCTCAGTAGGCAAAGAATCTGCCTGTAATGCAGGAGACATAGGAGATGCAGGTTTGATTCCTGGGTCAGGAGATCCCCTGGAGGAGGAAATGGCATCCCACTACAGTATTCGTGCCTGAAAAATCCCATGGACAGGAGGGCTACCATCCAAAGGGTCACAAAAAGTCAGACACAACTGAGCAATTAAACACACAAATATGATTATGGACATTTTGGATAGAACCACATTTCAATAACTTTTTGGTGTAGGTCATATGTCTTACAGATGTTTTGGACAGTACCAAATGTCCTGCAAAGCTGAAAGACATTCATTTTTTTTCTAGTATGTTTTTAGAAGATAATATCAGAGGATATATTCAGGGCAGAGAATAATTTATTTAAAATGATATAAAATAAAAAACAGTTGGAATAAAACTACATTAAAAGTAAGAATTTATATTACTAAGTGATATCACGAATAAGTTAAAAAAAAAAGAAGTAAGCCACAAAAAGGGAGAAAATTATTGCAACATACACAAAAGCTGAAGAGCTTGATTTCAGAAGCCATAATAAAAATTTCTGACAAGTCAATGAGAGAGACGGATTCCCCTGGCTGCCCAGTGGTTAAGACTTTTCTTCCAATGCAGGGGATGTGGGGTTGATCCCTGGTCAAGGAGCTAAGATCCTATAGACCTTGAATCCAAAAAAAGAAAAACTAAAATGAAAACATAAGAAATAAATAATATTGTAACAAATTCAATAAAGATTTAAAAATAAATAAATAAAAGAAAACATAATAGAAATATTTATTAAAAATGTGATTGGGCATTTAATGTAAGAAGAAATTTAAGTGCTCAAAAAATATAAAATAGTTTTCAATCTCATTATTACTGAAGAAAATGCAAACTGAAACCAGAAAGAAATATCTTTATATGTCTGTAAAATGAATTTTAAAAGTTACCATGAAGAAAGTTTCATTCATTGAAAGAAGTGTATATATTGGGACAAATCCTTCAGAAAACACTTGGCCTTCTTTATCTAGTGGAGTTGAAGCTATGCCCACTTTCTGACCTTGCAACTGCACTTCTAATTACACATCCCAGAGAATCAAGGGTACTTGTGCCTCAGAGCACACATATGAGAACTTCAGAGTGACTTCATTATCTGCAGCACAAGCCAGTAACAACTCAACTGTCCCCAAACAGTTGAATGAATAAATAAACACACTATATTCATGAGATAGAATTCTGCACAGTGATAAACCAAATACAGCAAAGACCTACTCAACAGTTTCCATGAAACCTGCAATGGAATGAAATGTCATAAAACAATGCATTTTCATCAGTTCTTAGAAATTTTGATTAAAAAAGAAAAAGAAACAGTAAATGTCATTGTTTATTTAAATGGGGATGAAGGAAAGAGGACTTGAAAGGTGGCCATATGTGTATTTGTTTTATAATACTCTCTGTTGATTACAGCCATGAAATTAAAAGATGCTTTCTCCTTGGAAGGAAAGTTATGACCAACCTAGACAGCAGCAAAAGAGACACAGAGGTGAAGAGTGGACTTTCAGACTCTGAGGGAGAGGGTGGGATTATTTGGGAGAATGGCATTGGAACATGTATACTATCATGTAAGAAATGAATTGTCAGTCTATGTTCAATGCAGGATGCTTGGGGCTGGAGCACAAGGATAATCTGGAAGGATGATGTGGGGTGAGAGGTGGGAGGGGGGTTCATGTTTGGGAGCTCATGTACACCCATGGTGGATTCATGTCAATGTATGCTGAAACCAATACTGTTCTGTAAAGTAAAATAAAGTAATAATAATAATAATAATAATAAATAAAAAGCAGAGACGTTACCTTGCCAACAAAGTTGTGTTTAGTCAAGGCTATGGTTTTTCCAGTGGTCATGTATGGATGTAAGAGTTGGACCATAAGGAAAGCGGAGCACTGAAGAATTGATGCTTTTGAACTGTGGTTTTGGAGAAAACTCTTGACAGTCCCTTGGACTGCAAGGAGATCCAGCCAGTCCATCTGATCTCCTAAAGGAGATCAGTCCTGGGCGTTCATTGGAATGACTGATATTGAAGCTTAAACGCCAATACTTTGACCATCTAATGCAAAGAACTGACTCATTTGAAGAGACCCTGAATGCTGGGAAAGACTGAGGGCAGGAGAAGGGTTTGACAGAGGATGTGATGGTTGGATGGCATCACTGACTCAATGGACATGAGATTGGGTAGGTTCCGGGATTTGGTAATGGACAGGGAGGCCTGGCGTGCTGCAGTTCATGGGGTAGCAAAGAGACTGACATGACTGAGCAACTGAAACGAACTGAAATGAAAGTTGATAATAGCTTTTATTCCGAGGAGCAAGCGTCTTTTAATTTCATGGCTGCACATGCCTATATAGTTCATGGACTTCTGTAGGCCAGAATACTGGAGTGGGTAGCCTTTCCCTTCTCCAGGGAATCTCCGAACCCAAGGATCAAACCCAGGTCTCCTGCATTACAGGTGGATTCTTTACCAGCTGAGCCACAAGAGAAGCCCAAGAATACTGGAGTGGGTAGCCTATCCTTTCTCCAGCAGATCTTTCCAATCCAGGAATTGAACCGTGGTGTCCTACATTGCAGGTGGTTCCTTTACCAACTGAGCTATCAGGGGAACGTGATTGGTTATCTTAAACATGATGATTCCAGAGAGAACTTCATCTATTTATTAATTCTAGATTCATAAAATCCTGAGGGAATTGATAAAGGACTTGAAAATTTTCATAACAGATGGGACACAAGAATATATAGAAACTAAAAGCACTACAATTGTACTTTTGTTTTGGAAAAAAAAAAAAGAAACCACTTTACCTTCCACTTGAATCAAGGACAAAATGAATACTCAGCAGCCTGACTTAGATTCCATTTGCTCATGGCAATTTCTGGCACAAAGTAAGTGCACTCTGACCAAACTGAGTGCTATGTAGATATTTGGAATTAGGTGAAAGGTGCACAGTGTTTTCACTAGGTTTCAGATGAAGTGTCCTAGAAAAATGGTGGTAATAATACTAGCTACGACAGGTTAGCTGGCTGGCCAGAGGCAAGGAGCTTCTCTTGAGAGTTTGGTTTCTTGTGTAGCAAATTACCTGCCATCCAGAAATGTGATAAGCACCAGGGTCACCAGAAAAGACAAAACAGATTTTTTTCTTCAAGAACCTCATAAATCATCAAGAGATCATTACCACCAGATGTGCTGAGTGCAAACACACATATTTTCA
>SJYC01081858.1:0-29048 GCA_006408675.1 Madoqua kirkii | reverse complement strand
AAAAGCTGAAGAGCTTGATTTCAGAAGCCATAATAAAAATTTCTGACAAGTCAATGAGAGAGACGGATTCCCCTGGCTGCCCAGTGGTTAAGACTTTTCTTCCAATGCAGGGGATGTGGGGTTGATCCCTGGTCAAGGAGCTAAGATCCTATAGACCTTGAATCCAAAAAAAGAAAAACTAAAATGAAAACATAAGAAATAAATAATATTGTAACAAATTCAATAAAGATTTAAAAATAAATAAATAAAAGAAAACATAATAGAAATATTTATTAAAAATGTGATTGGGCATTTAATGTAAGAAGAAATTTAAGTGCTCAAAAAATATAAAATAGTTTTCAATCTCATTATTACTGAAGAAAATGCAAACTGAAACCAGAAAGAAATATCTTTATATGTCTGTTAAAATGAATTTTAAAAGTTACCATGAAGAAAGTTTCATTCATTGAAAGAAGTGTATATATTGGGACAAATCCTTCAGAAAACACTTGGCCTTCTTTATCTAGTGGAGTTGAAGCTATGCCCACTTTCTGACCTTGCAACTGCACTTCTAATTACACATCCCAGAGAATCAAGGGTACTTGTGCCTCAGAGCACACATATGAGAACTTCAGAGTGACTTCATTATCTGCAGCACAAGCCAGTAACAACTCAACTGTCCCCAAACAGTTGAATGAATAAATAAACACACTATATTCATGAGATAGAATTCTGCACAGTGATAAACCAAATACAGCAAAGACCTACTCAACAGTTTCCATGAAACCTGCAATGGAATGAAATGTCATAAAACAATGCATTTTCATCAGTTCTTAGAAATTTTGATTAAAAAAGAAAAAGAAACAGTAAATGTCATTGTTTATTTAAATGGGGATGAAGGAAAGAGGACTTGAAAGGTGGCCATATGTGTATTTGTTTTATAATACTCTCTGTTGATTACAGCCATGAAATTAAAAGATGCTTTCTCCTTGGAAGGAAAGTTATGACCAACCTAGACAGCAGCAAAAGAGACACAGAGGTGAAGAGTGGACTTTCAGACTCTGAGGGAGAGGGTGGGATTATTTGGGAGAATGGCATTGGAACATGTATACTATCATGTAAGAAATGAATTGTCAGTCTATGTTCAATGCAGGATGCTTGGGGCTGGAGCACAAGGATAATCTGGAAGGATGATGTGGGGTGAGAGGTGGGAGGGGGGTTCATGTTTGGGAGCTCATGTACACCCATGGTGGATTCATGTCAATGTATGCTGAAACCAATACTGTTCTGTAAAGTAAAATAAAGTAATAATAATAATAATAATAATAAATAAAAAGCAGAGACGTTACCTTGCCAACAAAGTTGTGTTTAGTCAAGGCTATGGTTTTTCCAGTGGTCATGTATGGATGTAAGAGTTGGACCATAAGGAAAGCGGAGCACTGAAGAATTGATGCTTTTGAACTGTGGTTTTGGAGAAAACTCTTGACAGTCCCTTGGACTGCAAGGAGATCCAGCCAGTCCATCTGATCTCCTAAAGGAGATCAGTCCTGGGCGTTCATTGGAATGACTGATATTGAAGCTTAAACGCCAATACTTTGACCATCTAATGCAAAGAACTGACTCATTTGAAGAGACCCTGAATGCTGGGAAAGACTGAGGGCAGGAGAAGGGTTTGACAGAGGATGTGATGGTTGGATGGCATCACTGACTCAATGGACATGAGATTGGGTAGGTTCCGGGATTTGGTAATGGACAGGGAGGCCTGGCGTGCTGCAGTTCATGGGGTAGCAAAGAGACTGACATGACTGAGCAACTGAAACGAACTGAAATGAAAGTTGATAATAGCTTTTATTCCGAGGAGCAAGCGTCTTTTAATTTCATGGCTGCACATGCCTATATAGTTCATGGACTTCTGTAGGCCAGAATACTGGAGTGGGTAGCCTTTCCCTTCTCCAGGGAATCTCCGAACCCAAGGATCAAACCCAGGTCTCCTGCATTACAGGTGGATTCTTTACCAGCTGAGCCACAAGAGAAGCCCAAGAATACTGGAGTGGGTAGCCTATCCTTTCTCCAGCAGATCTTTCCAATCCAGGAATTGAACCGTGGTGTCCTACATTGCAGGTGGTTCCTTTACCAACTGAGCTATCAGGGGAACGTGATTGGTTATCTTAAACATGATGATTCCAGAGAGAACTTCATCTATTTATTAATTCTAGATTCATAAAATCCTGAGGGAATTGATAAAGGACTTGAAAATTTTCATAACAGATGGGACACAAGAATATATAGAAACTAAAAGCACTACAATTGTACTTTTGTTTTGGAAAAAAAAAAAAGAAACCACTTTACCTTCCACTTGAATCAAGGACAAAATGAATACTCAGCAGCCTGACTTAGATTCCATTTGCTCATGGCAATTTCTGGCACAAAGTAAGTGCACTCTGACCAAACTGAGTGCTATGTAGATATTTGGAATTAGGTGAAAGGTGCACAGTGTTTTCACTAGGTTTCAGATGAAGTGTCCTAGAAAAATGGTGGTAATAATACTAGCTACGACAGGTTAGCTGGCTGGCCAGAGGCAAGGAGCTTCTCTTGAGAGTTTGGTTTCTTGTGTAGCAAATTACCTGCCATCCAGAAATGTGATAAGCACCAGGGTCACCAGAAAAGACAAAACAGATTTTTTTCTTCAAGAACCTCATAAATCATCAAGAGATCATTACCACCAGATGTGCTGAGTGCAAACACACATATTTTCAAGACAAGAGGCAACCGACTCAGTCTGAGGGTCCTAGGAAATCTTCAAGCAGGTCACTTCAGAGATGGACCTGAAAGGCTGGGAGAAGGAAGGAAAGGGGTGGAGGAAGGAGGGAGAAAAGAATAGCAGAGAAAAGGAAAAGCACAGAGGAAGTGCAGAAAAGAGAAGTAGCGTGCAGCGGGAAAACTCAAGCTCCTTGGGTTACCAGAGTCTATGTAAAATGAGCTTACAAAGGCAGCTGTTGGGGCAGATTGATGCCTGATCTTAATGAATCTTCAAGGGCTCTTCAGACACTTAGATCTTACCCAGCATGCAATGGAATGGCCTTAAACAATTTTAAGACCCAATTATAATATTGATCATTGTTGGCTGATTAATTTATTAATTTTCAGATTTCTTATTTTGTATAATTCCCTCTAATTTCTAGTGTTTTCAAATAGTTATATATTTTTAATTTAAAAAAAAGACACCATTTACCCAAAGAAACATGATTGATTCCCTACTTGCAAAATGAGGCAGTTTCATTTTCCTACCTTTCTTCCTTCTCTCTGTTGTATTTGTGAGTGAAATCTTGTCTTGGAGTTTAGACTGTGTGTGTGCTCTCAGTGGATCAGTCATGTCCAACTCTTTGTGACCCCATGGACTGTAGCCCACCAGGCTTCTCTGTCCATGGGGTTTCCCAAGATAGAATACTGGAGTGGGCTGCCATTTCTTTCTCCAGGGCATCTTCCCCACCCAGAGATTGAAACTGCATCACTTGTGTCTCTGGCACTGGCAGGCAGATTCTTTACCACTGTGCCACTGTATCCTTTCTCTGATCATTATCACATTATCGTGCATGTTTCATCTTTGTAGAAGCAATGGTGCTTGCACTTTTTCTATAACTGTCTGTATAATGATCATATAAGCACCATGATAGAAAAAAGCACAACGTTGCTTGACTTCTTGAGGTATCATTTGGCTACACACTGTGACTCTGGTGATTGGTTCCCCTGGGGGCAGTGAATTCAGCAGCTGCAGAAATTCTAATTAAGTGATTACGATATTTATTCTGCACCCTAGTATATAGTTTTGTTTGCATTCTTAAGGTCTTTATTTTTCTCTAGCATTATTAGGTATTACTGCAACCATAAAATTAAAAGATGCTTGCCCCTTAGAAGAAAAGCTATGGCCAACCTAGATAGGGTATTAAAAAGCAGAGACATTACTTTGTTGACAAATGTCCATCTAGTCAAACTATGGTTATTCTAGTAGTCATGTATGGATGTGAGAGTTGGACTATAAAGAAAGCTGAGCCCCAAAGAATTGATGCTTTTGAACTGTGGTGTTGGAGAAGACTCTTGAGCATCCCTTGGACTGAAAGAGACCCAACCAGTCAATGCTAAAGGAAATCAGTCCTGAATATTACTTGGAAGGACTGATGCTGAAGATGAAACTCTTAATACTTTGGCCACCTGATGCAAAAAACTGACTTATTTGAAAAGATCCTGATTCTGGGAAAGACTGAAGGCAGGAGGAAAAGGGGATGACTAAGGATGAGATGGTTGGATGACATCACCAACTCGATGGACATGAGTTTGAACAGGCTCTGGGAGTTGGTGATGGACATGGAAGCCTGGCATGCTGCAGTCCATGAGGTCACAAAGAGTCTGACACAACTGAATGAATGAACATCACTCTTCCTTAGTGATGCTGTTTGGTAAAGAACATGCCTGCCAAGACAGGAGACTTAAGAGACATGGGTCTGACCTTTGGGTCAGGAAGATCCTCTGAAGAAGGGAATTGTAACCCACTCCAGTATTCTTGCTTGTAGAATTCCATGGACAGAGGAACCCGGTGGGCTACAGTCCATAGAGTTGCAAGAGTCAGACAGCACTGAAGTGACATAGCATGCACGCATGAGTAGGCAGTGTTTCCTAAGAAGTGTGAAATAATTTCTAAGCTGTCCTTTATTTTAAACATCCATATTCTCTAGATTTCACACATATAAGTGAAACTTCGTCTAAGAAGTAAATTCAGGTAAGATTCACTATTCTTCGAACTCAAACATTTTCCCAATGTTTTCACATCTCTTTTATAGAGAAGTATAAAATGGTTTGGATTTCTCTTTTTCATTGGTTTGTTTTGATAACATTTATTTTCCCTCTTTTTCTGGATGTTTTCTCTTGAAGTTCAAGACTTTCTCCAGAATTGGATATTTCAATATTTACTTTCTGCTGTTAGTTTGTTTTGTTTTTGTTGGTTTTGTGGCTCAGTCATGTCTGACTCTTGCAACCCTATGGACTGTAGCCCACCAAGATTCTTGTCCACAGATCTTTCCAGGCAAGAATTCTGGAGGGGTTGCCATTTCCTTTTCTAGTATTTACTTCCTGGTACTATATAAATTTTCTAAGCTGCAGATTCATTGCTCTTCAGCTCAAGAATTTATTTATTTATTTATTTATTGAATATTGCTTCTGTTTCATTAGTTCTAGAGTATTTTCCAGAAATACAAAGGAGGGGACCACCCACCTCTCATTCAGAAACATATGATAGTCCTGCTTGCTAAGCAAGTGACTTATTCTTGAAAAGCACAATCTCTCTGAACAAAGCAGAACTGGGACCTTATATATGATTTTGGGAAACATGGAGTTGAGGGGCAAAACCAATACAATATTGTAAAGTAATTACACTCATAGGCAGAGAGAAATAAGCATGCTGTGGAACTGCCCCACATTTGGGATATACCTCACACTTATACCCTTCTTTGCATGTACCCTAAGTGTGGGGTATATCCCAAATGTGGGGCAATTCCACAGCATGCTTATTTCTCTCTGCCTATGAGTGTATTGTTGATTTGATTTGAGCTCAGGACAGACAAAGATTATAAAATCTAGTAAATTACTAGATGACCTAGATCTAGTGAAATCTCAGCATATTAGAGCACAGTGCAGAGCAGTTCAGCCACTCAGTTGTGCCCGACTCTTTGCGACCCCATGAATCACAGCACGCCAGGCCTCCCTGTCCATCACTAACTCCCAGAGTTCACCCAAACTCATGTCCATCGAGTCGGTGATGCCATCCAACCATCTCATCCTCTGTCGTCCCCTTCTCCTCCTGCCCTCAATCCTTCCCAGCAGCAGGGTCTTCTCAGATGAATCAGCTCTTCCCATCAGGTCGCCAAAGTATTGGAGTTTTGGCTCTGCTGCTGCTGCTGCTAAGTTGCTTCAGTCGTGTCCGACTCTGTGTAACCCCATAGACGGCAGCCCACCAGACTCCCCTGTCCATGGGATTCTCCAGGCAAGAACACTGGAGTGGGTTGCCATTTCCTTCTCAAATGCGTGAAAGTGAAGTCGCTCAGTCGTGTCTGACTCCTAGCGACCCCATGGACTGCAGCGAACCAGGCTCCTCTGTCCATAGGATTTTCCAGGCAAGAGTACTGGAGTGGGGTGCCACTGCCTTCTCCCGGAGCTTCAGCTCATGATGTAGTAAACAAGACCGGACAGTAGTTCAAAGTAGCCAAAGTAGTGGCTTTCTAACAGTGGAATTGTAGGCATTGTTTGGAGACACCGGGAAGCACTTTGCTTAATGCGTCCTTCCCTCCTGATAGGTGACTCCATTTAGACATCCAGGTGTCCTTTATCATTAGAACAGTAGCTGGATGCGTGCAATGACCACCAATGGCAAAGAGAGCCACAAGGAAAGGCTAGTTCAGATCACAGTGGCCCCTGACCTCACTCAAGTGTATTCATCATAAAGTTCAGTTTGAGGATTTTTCTTAATTTTTCAATTGTTTGTTATAACAGATCATTATTACTTTTTTGTAATTTCTGCTAAAAATGTAGTATTTTTATTGTCTTATATAATGTACATTTTATTCAATGAAGAGTCACCCCAGATAACATTCTTGCAAAAATATAATTTTAAAATTTCAGTAAAATTTTAAAAATTAGTTTAAGATGAAAAAAAACTGCAATGAAGTATCACCTCACACCAATCAGAATGGCCATGATCCCAAAATCTGCAAACAATAAATGCTGGAGAAGGTGTGGAGAAAAGGAAACTCTCTTGCACTGTTGGTGGGGAGGTAAACTGAAATAGCCACTATGGAAAACAGTATGGAGATTCCTTAGCAAACTAGGAATGAAACTACCATATGACCCAGCAATCCCACTACTGGGTATATACCCTGGGTATATACTCATAATTCAAAAAAACACATGTACCCCAATGCTTATTGCATCACTATTTATGATAGCCCAGACATGCACACAATCTAGATGTCCACTGAAAGATGAATGAATGAAGACATTGTGTGCAATAGAATATTACTTGGCTATAAAATGGAATGGATTTGAGTCAGTTGAAGTGAGGTAGATGAACTTAGAGCCTATTATACAGAGTGAAATAAGTCAGAAATATAAAAACAATATCACATAACACACATATATGGAATCTAGAAGAAAATGGCACTGATGAGCCTATTTGCAGGGCAGGAATAGAGGCACAGATGTAAAGAATGGACTTATGTACACAGCAGGGGAAGGAGAGGGTGGAATGAATTGAGAGCGTAGCACTGACAAATGTACACTCCTATGTGTAAAACAGACAGCTAACAGGAAGCTGCTGTATACACAGCGAGTTCAGCCTGGTGCTCTGTGATGACCTGGAAGGATGGGCTGAGGAGGGGAGGATGGAAGCTCAGAGGGAGGGGATATCTGCATACTCATGGCTGGTTCATGTTATTGTAAGGCAGAAACCAAAACACCATTGTAAAGCAGTGATCCTCCAATTAAAAATTAATCTCTAAAAAAGTAGGTAAAATATAAAATTCAATTAAAATGTAAAGTTATTTATAGAATGTCCAGCAATTAAATGTACAAAATCTACTTTTGAAGATTAAAAGGATTAAATTACAAGATTATAAGAATAAAATTACCAATATCTATGATTATGTGTTAAATTAATAAAATCCAATTTCATCCTTTCTTATGAAGTAAATATTTTTATTATGTGTTAGGAGAAGCCTAGAGATAACCAGCAACATTTTAGTCAAGTCTGAAGACTGACAAGTCTGAAGACTGAAGACTGAGTGCTGAAGAATTGATGCTTTTGAACTGTGGTGTTGGAGAAGACCCTTGAGACTCCCTTGGACTGCAAGGAGATCCAACCAGTCCATCCTAAAGATCAGTCCTGGGTGTTCATAGAAGGACTAATGCTGAAGCTGAAACTCCAATACTTTGGCCACCTGATGCGAAGAGCTGACTCATTGGAAAAGACCCTGATGCTGGGGAAGATTGAAGGCTAAAGGAGGAGGGGATGACAGAGGATGAGATGGTTGGATGGCATCACTGACTCAAAGGACATGAGCTTGAGAAAAGTCCGGGAATCGGTGATGGACAGGGAGGCCTGGCATGCTGCAGTCCATGGGTTGGCATAGAGTCAGACACGACTGAGTGACTGAACTAAACTGAACTGAAGACTGAATGAGAATTTGCTATTGGATGAATAGCAATAGATAAATGGATGAATTGGTGTTAGGTGAAATGTAAATTTCAGCCTAGCTCTCATGTCATTAATAGACAAAAGCAGCCTACATTATACTGAAATAGGAGAAAAAAGGAATCTTGGCCTCATCGCCTACCTGTAGCTTGTGCCATGTGACCTGGCAAGTGTTCAGCCGGAAGCCTGGTGTGGTTTCATCAGCTGCCCCCTGAGGAGAGATTCTAAACTGTCAGAGGCCAAACTGCAATCATTTCCCTATGACAGTCCCAGGAGTTTCTTAGCATGGTGCTTGAAAATAGTCCTGGTGTCAGCCTGACTGGGAATGGTATGGAGTTTGCAAAGTGAATTGAGTCCTAAAATCAGGGTGAACCACCATGTTCACTCCAAATTGAAGGGATTCCCAGATGCAGAAATTTCAGTGTTAAAACTCTGAATGTTGCTCAAAACAAATAGGTTACTCTACTGAAATAGAATCTAGATTTGCTTAAAGAATTTTCTTTCCTCCCTCCCTCATTCCCTCCATCTTTCCTTTCTTCTTTATTTTCTTTTCTCCATCCTTTCTTTTTCCTTTTTCTATCCAAGTTCTTTTTAAAGTTGTTCAGATTCTCCAATTCAATTGAAAGAAAACCAGACTTCCTCTAGTAACTCCATCCCTTAATTAGCTTTTATTTTTCCAGCACTTAAAATTCATTCAAATGTTAACACTGCAGTGAGTAATGAGAGATTTTTAAACCCTAGGTGATTATGAACATGAACTAAGAGTCCAGTTCCTCCAGAGACTAATGATTAGTAACCAGAAGTGAGTGTCATAGATCCCAGCTCCTCAAAAGAATTCTTTTCCATAATAACTTTGGTTATTCAATTGAAAAAATCTCTCTCTGAAATATTTAATGGTGGAGAAGACTATGATATTTTAGAATTGATGGGACATTTTGAGATCAACTAGAAGACAGTGTTTCCAGCTCTTTCCTTGAGAACAAAGACTTCCTTGGAAGGTCTGACATTAAGGGTAAGAATTTGACAAAGCAGTTTGGACTCCTAGCTCCCATTTTCATTTTTACTTATAATAGCCTTGATCTCATTTGGTAAAAATGTAGTGAAGTATTGTGTGGGATGATGTCTCATTGGAGTTTTTATCTTCAATCTTTGATGACTGGTGATGGTGAGCACCTTTCCATATACTGGTTAGCTATTTGTATGTATTCTTTAAAGAAATGTCTGTTCAGATTCTTTGTAGATTTAAAATCAAGTTATTTGAGTGTGGGGTGGGGGCTATTCTGTTAAGTTCCTTTTACACTAGTAAAAGAAGCCTGACTCAGAAGAACAAATACTGCATGATCTCACTTATATGTAGAATGTAGAGGGCCAGTGGAGAAGGCAATGGCACCCCGCTCCAGTAGTCTTGCCTGGAAAATCCCATGGATGGAGGAGCCTGGTAGGCTACAGTCCATGGAGTTGCTAAGAGTCGGACATGACTGAACGACCTCATTTTCATTTTTCACTTTCATGCATTGGAGAAGGAAATGGCAACCCACTCCAGTGTTCTTGCCTGGAGAACCCCAGGGACAGGGGAGCCTGGTGGCCTGCCGTCTATGGGGTCACACAGAGTTGAACACAACTGAAGCGACTTAGCAGCAGCAGCAGAGGGTCAAACCCATAAAAGCAGAGAATAGAACAGTGATTACAAGGGACTTGGTAATGGAGGGTTCAGAAGATACTGGTCAAAGCGTTCCAAATTTCAGTTACACCAGATGAATACAGAGTCAAATGATGTACAACAGAATGAATATACTTATTAATATTGTATTGAACACTTAACATTCACTGAGAGGGTAGGCGTTAAGTGTTCTCTCCAAAACGTTGATGGAGAGTGCTATGTGAGGTGATAGATATGCTAATAGCCTTAATTGTGGTAATTATTTTGCAGTATATTCATATATCAAAGCATCAAGTTGTAGACCTTAAATGTATACAATTTTTATTTGCCATGGAGCTCTCAGTAAGGCTGAGGGGAAAATTTCTGTGCAGTGCTTTATTACTTTTGATAATGTGTTTCACATCTCAATAAAGGGGTGGGTAAAAAACTGCCCCAACTCTCTCACTTTATTAAGACAAGAAGTAGAGCCTAGAAGACGGTAGAGCTTAGGAGAGGCTGGAGAGGGAGTCTGCACTATGTTGTATGGTTTGGGGCACATTTATGAATTGTGGAAGTCTCTCTCTCCTGTCTCCTGTGTCCTTCTCTATCCTTTCTCTACCTGGGTTGACAAAAGTGAGAGAGGGTGAAGTTATGATATTGCCATTCTTTCAAGGATGCCCATGATCTATGTGAAAGTTTCATGAAAAATACATGAAATTTCTCCCATATATTGAATGTACTCTGCCTGCACTAACTTTCTTCCTAGGATCTTTGCCCTCTGCTAGCTCTCTTAGTTGCTTTGAGTCTGAAGAGTGGGAAAAGTCCCTGCATTGGGCTGCAGGATCCCCAGTCTCCTGGAAGGAAGGATCTTTCTCTTCCACCCTCGCTGATCAAATGTCACCACAATTATCTGACTGTGGAAATAGCTCTGGCATTTTTTGACACTGTAGCTCTGGAGTTCCTGTCTGATGAATTTCTGCTTCACTCTTTCAGTCTCTTCTTCTCTGGGTGCTGTGCTTCATTTGCTCTAGAGCTGAAATAACAGTTGTATTTCAGCTCCTTGTCCTGGCCAAACTCACCTTTCAAACAAAACCAAACCTCTTTTTTCTGTTGTAAGGGCTTTAGTGAGTTAAAATGGGGCTGTTTCTCTGGTTTTCTCTACCACGAAGTTGTCCATACAGGCTGGTATCTCAGTCCTAACAAATTTCTATGCGCGTTAAGTCACTTTAGTCGTGTCTGACTCTTTATGACCCTGTGGACTGTAGGCCATCAGGCTCTTCTGTCTGTGGTTATTCTCCAGGCAAGAATGCTGGAGTGGGTTGCCATGTGCTCCTCCAGGGGATCTTTGAATCCATGAATCAGACCTCAGCCTCCTACATCTCTTGCATTGGCAGGTGGGTTCTTTCCCACCAGCATCATCTGGGAAGTCCAACGAGTCTCTACAACGTGTCCCAATTTTGTGCTATCCAAAGATTTCATGAAGAGGCCATTTTCTCCCCTTTCTGGGCCATTAGCAGAGAGGTGAGCCTTTCTGGAAATTGACGCCTCCTCCCAGCTATAGACTTGGTCATGTACCTCCCCTTTTGGCACACATTTCCTCAGTCTTTTCTCAACTCATTGGCTCAGAAATGATTTCTGTAAGGGTGGGAAAGAGACCAGTATTTGAATTCTTGCAGATGTACCAGGGACCATAGAAAGGACAGGGGTTTTGGGGTCCCTCCAAATCAACTCCTGGTTGGCCCTGACCTCACTGTGTGACTGTCATAGAACATTAAAGGCTCCCAGACTCTGAAAATGAAACCAGAACTGCTGACAACGCCTTCCAAGAATTTTTGTGAAGACTAAGTTGCATGAGCCAGGACATGAAACACCTGACAAAGGTCTGCTTTATACCAGAGATTCAACAAAAGTTGACAGTTGATTCTTTCCTCCCAATAATGTATATTAAAGATTTGTAACTGCCACTGCCTGTGGCCAGCCTGTGTTCCCTGACCTTGACTATCTCAGTAACTCACCAGCTCAGGGTCTATCACCTGAATTTCCTTCAAAGAGCTTTCTCTCACCACGGAGCTTATCTTGCTGTCCAAAGGACAAGCCGATGGACCAAGGAACGAATGCCTACCAGGCAACTGCTTTTAACCCATGAACAAAGGCATCCAGGCAAAAATGCTCCAGCTCCTCAACACTTTTTTGGATAATTCCAAGGTGCCTCTTTGACAGTGGCTCCAGATTCCTTGAAACACATCCTTAAGGGTGGGAAAGAGACCAGTATTTGAATTCTTGCAGATGTACCAGGGACCATAGAAAGGACAGGGGTTTTGGGGTCCCTCCAAATCAACTCCTGGTTGGCCCTGACCTCACTGTGTGACTGTCATAGAACATTAAAGGCTCCCAGACTCTGAAAATGAAACCAGAACTGCTGACAACGCCTTCCAAGAATTTTTGTGAAGACTAAGTTGCATGAGCCAGGACATGAAACACCTGACAAAGGTCTGCTTTATACCAGAGATTCAACAAAAGTTGACAGTTGATTCTTTCCTCCCAATAATTTCCAGTTTTCCATAATGATAACTAGCTTCACAGTACCCCCTTTACCATTTGTCCTCTCGTCCCTGATCTAAGATAGTTTAAGATCACACAGTCTAAGAGCTATTCCTAGGGCAGCATGAAGTACTTGATGAAATAACAGTTTCTCCTCTACCTCTTCTCCAGTTCATCTAAGTGTTTGGACTTGGGCCAGGCGACTGCTTAGTGGCTTGCACCTATAGTAGGATTTTGCATCTATTAAATGACTGGAAGCACCTTTTAAGATTTTTTGGTCATATATGAGAAAATGTGATTGGCTTCTACACACTAGCAAAAACACTGAAGAGTTTTGTCATTATTAAAATGATAGTCTGTATACTTATTGATTACCTATTGATTATCTGTCTTAAATCTTGCTCAGCAAGGAATTGTCCCCAAGAGTAAACTAATATGAGAAGAGTAAGGGTGGTAAATAGTGGGTGAGAGATCGGGGTAGAGATTTTCCATGCCAGGAATGATAAGAGGGGATGGAAAGTTGGTGGTGGGGCAGAGGGTGGTGATAGTGATCAGATCACATGTTCAATCAAGACCTTAGAAGTAGGGTCATCATGAAAAGATGGAGCCCATAGTCAACACCAAGGGACAGGGATCAGAAGAGGGTCAGGGATTAGTGAGGCGGTTCTAGGAGGGTGCCAAGACTTTGCAGTTTGCCTTTCAGGGCCACCAAGGTTTACACCTTTACAAGAGCCATCAATTCTGAGTGCTAACTATGACCTGGGCAGCAGAGAGCAAGCTGGCCTATGGGAGGTGAATCAAGACAGACAGCCTCCTCCAGATTCAGAAAACAGGACAACGGTGTTACAACCCATCCCTGCTCAGTATGTGAGTGCCTCTGCCCTTGAGTTCCTCCAGCTTCACGCAGCTGCCTCCCTTTTTTGTCATTATGGCTTCACTGCTGACTTAACTCCCTTCTCAACACAGGCATCACCCCTGTTTCTGTGCCAGCTCATCCACTGTTGGCTGACCTGGAGCAGAAAATAGGTTGCTTAATAAATGGTCCCAGCAGCAGTACAATATGGTCTATTTCTAGGTCAGCTGTACCTGGTGGGGAGGGAACAATGGCCTCGTGGATAAAAGGAAATGTGCTACCCATTAGGAGTATCACCCCTTAGATGGTTAATTAACCAGAGACCTGAGAGCCCAACTCAGAGAGCGTCCTCTGAAGATGAAAGGGAAGTGGTGGGACTACAGCAAGCTGTAGGGGATAACCTTGGATGTTCTGTAAAGAGCTGGTCACACAGAAGGCTTCGTGGAGAGTGACTGATGTCTCATTTATACAGTACAGAGCATTGTACTTTCTCACTGCTGTGGACCTTTTGGGGAGGAGCTGTTTAATCCACTAGGACATTCAATCAAGTCCTTTTGAAAGTTTCCGGTCCTCCATGTTCCCTTTATCCAAGCAGGTCACCTTCCTCTCATGCCTGCCCGGGCAGCCAGTGCCCCATAATAATAGTCTGGGTGCCCTGTGTGCCTCAGCAACTCCCCTTGACCTCCCTGTCTTGACTCTTCACACATTTTACTTCCTGACTATTTCCGAGTCTTGACACTTTCTGACTGTGCTATTTACAAAATCCACTATGTATTGGGCATTTTCTATAAATGAGTACTCAGTAAATATTAGCTATTATTTCTGTTATTAACTGTTAGTTTTATTTTACAGTTATAGAATAATGATATCAAATGCATAATAGTAAATAATACATTATATTATCATTATAACTATGCTGCTGCTGCTGCTGCTAAGTTGCTTCAGTCGTGTCCGACTCTGTCCAGTCCCATAGATGGCATCCACCAGGCTCCCCTGTCCCTGGGATTCTCCAGGCAAGAACACTGGAGTGGGCTGCCATTTCCTTCTGCAATGCATGAAAGTGAAAAGTGAAAGTGAGTAGCTCAGTAGTGTCTGACTTTATATTTATATAAATTTAGATATGCAACATATAAACTATAAATATTATCAATATAATCATTCATACATTATCATTGATTAATGCTATTTTTGATAACTACTGTCATTGTTATTTCAACTTATCACTGTATTCATATCCATGTTATTTTATGTGATGCTCCATCCTATGATGCATATGCAATTATTCTCATTTTATGAATGGGAAAATTGAGGTTTAAGAAAATACAATGATTGCCACTTGGTGACACAGCTCATAGTAACTGGTGGAACAAGAATTACATTAAATCTCATGACTCACAAATCCACTTTCTTTCTCACTGTCTTCTTACTCCCTCTCCACTTTCCTTTTCTTTTTCACATACAATAATACACTTGAAATCCTAACTTGGATCTGTGATTTCTATGAGGAAGGAACAGTGACTAAGAATCCAGATCATGGGAAGTGATCAGAAAACCTGTAACATCTATCTGCCAGAGAAGAAAGCCCAGCTCCTAAAACCAAGATGGGCAGTGAGCCCTCCTGCATCTGGCCCAGGGGTTCTCAGCCTTGGCACTATGACATTTGGGGCTGACCTGGGTACTGTAGGATGTTAAGCAGCAGCCTTGACCATTGCCCACTAGACGACAGTGGTACTTCCCCAGAATTGTGAAAACCCAAACTTCTCCGGACATTGCAGAACAGCCCTCATGGATGAAATTCACCTTCAATTGTGGATGACTCATCTAAGTCAATTGGAGGAAATCCAGGAGGAAATGGTGAAAAATAGCATTGAGTAAAAGTGACAAAGTGATGAAAAATGATGTTGAGTAAAAGAATCTTCTGATGCTGAAGTTGAAGCTCTGATACTTTGGCCATCTGATGTGAAGAGCCAACTCATTGGAAAAGACCCTAATGCTGGGAAAGATTGAAGGCAAAGGGGGAAGTGGGCAGCAGAGGATGAGATGGTTAGATAGCATCACCGACTCAATGGGCACAAATTTGAGCAAACTCTGGGAGACAGTGAAGGACAGAGGGGCCTGGTGTGCTGCAGTCCAAGGAGTTACAGAGTTGGATATGACTTAGTGACTGAGAAAAACAACAAAGGCATCTTCAAAGGAGGGACTATGGAAAGCTTACTGCTTGGCAAGATTGTAGAATTCAGTATTGGAAGCACTAGCTGGGCTCTAGCTTTGCCCTGATGCCTGCACTTGATCAACTCCATGTGGACAAGCCAGTCTGACTCTCATTCTGAGTCTCTTCAGTGGGGTAGATGAGGTGTCGTGGACCAAATGTTGGTATCCTTCCAAAATTCATACGTTGAAGCCCTCACCTCTGAAGTCCCGGTATGATGGTATTTGGAAATTGAACCTTAAGAAGGAATTACGACTTAGAAGAGATCATGAAAATTGAGGTCTTTATGATGGGATTAACACTCTTATAAGAATAGCATCACAGAGCTTGTTCTCTTCCTATTGGCCATGTGAAGACACAGCTAGAAGGAAGCTGTCTGTAAGCCAGGAAAAGTTTTCTCACCAGAGCTCACCCATGCTGGCCCCCTGATCTCAGACTTTCAGCCTCCATAATTGTGGAAAAAAAAAAAAAGAATGTTTTTTGTTTAAGCTAAATAACCTATGTTATTTTGTTATGATAGCTAGAGTAAACTAATACATAATCATTCTGCTTACAGCTCTGGACTTTCTAAGGGAATTAACTGAAGTAAATTGGAAAACTGTAAAGTGGCATAATATAGTCACTTTTGTTGATAGTTATTAGTTTCAAGAATATTTAGAAATTAACTGCTTATGAAGTTTTGCAAGGTCTGGTCCTACTAGACCCATTTTGCTGAAGAAATCATATAACTGTAATTAATGCACTGCAGTTACGGCATAGAAGACTGCTAAAAACTTGAATTTAGTGTACATTTAATGAGTTCCTTTCCTTATTTTATAGTGAGTGAACAAGTCAGACTCAGAACTTGTCCTCATAGAGCTTACATTAAGGTACATGTACAAATCTGACTTATAAAATTGAGTCAATACAAATAATGAACAGAATAAAAGCATAGATTTTTTAATTATAACTTTTAAATGCTCTGTGGGAGAAATTCAGAACTTCATCACAGCACATACTAGTGGAAATCTCTTAAAAAGCAGAAACACGCTTACTGGTATCCACAGTTAATGACTGAATTGCCTAAGAAGAATTTCATCTTAAATAATTAGCAATATTAGCATTATTCCCCAAGTTCTGTCCAACTCTTTGCAATCCCATGGACTGTCTGGTAGCACAGCTGGTAAGGAATCTACCTGCAAGGCAGGAGACCTCGGTTTGATTCCTGGGTTGGGAAGATCCCCTGGAGAAATGAATGGCTACCCATTCCAGTATTCTAGCATGGATAATTCCATAGACTGTATAGTCCATGGGGTTTCAAAGAGTCGGGCACAACTGAGCAACTTTCACTTAAATAGACAGACGGTAGCTTGCCAGGATCCTCTGTCCATGGAATTCTTCAGGCAAGAATACTGGGGTAGGTAATGGTTCCCTTCTCCAGGGGGTCTTCCCAATCCAGGGATCAAACCCGGGTCTCCTGCATTGCAAGCAGATTCTATACCATCTAAGCCACCAAGGAAGCCAAAATGCACTATTAGAGGTGATAAAATAGAGCAATGAATCATGATGTCATGTAGTGTTTTCCTGGAAATTGCTAAACTCCTTTTTTCCATATTCAGTGCATGAAACCAGAAGCAGAACTGAGCAAGTACTTGTCCTTTTGCTGCTGCCAACACTGCACAGTGCTGGCCAAGGAAGGGCTCAGTGGGAGGGATTGGATCAAAACAGAATACGCATCTCAAAGAACATTTATTCACAGACAAGTATGAAATATCCAGCATGTGTCAGGCACAGTGCTGGTTGGCAGAGTACCTAACTCCTATAACTGCAAGAGTTTCTGGTTTACAAAACCTGTCCCACTCATAATCTCATTCATTTCTCATTTGCTTATCAAATGAAATGAGCTCAAAAGTAAATAGACTTTTTTATTCTCACTGAATAAATAAGAAAGCCAGGGCATAAGGAGAGTCAGTGATATGTTCATCATCAGTATCTGGTAAGGGGAGGAGCAGAGATTCACATGCAGCTTAGTCTTGGGCGCCATACAATGGACTTTCATTGTAGCACGTGAGGCCACATCCTATCAAAACACACTTCCCTTAAGCATACTAGTAATCATGCAACATTGTAGCCCTGTGTGATGTCATTAACTTGATGGGCACATTTGGTGACCACTAAAATCCATTTGCTAAACTGTCCTGGTCAAATCTTTTCTAAATCATGCAGTCAAAATTACTCCTTGTTTCATCTCCATTAAATTTCAGTTCAGTTCAGTTGCTTAGGTGTGTCCAACTCTGCAACCACATAGACCAAAGCACGCCAAGCTTCCGGAGCTTGCTCAAACTCATTAGGTCATTGATGCCATCCAACCATTTCATCCTCTGTCGTCCCCTTCTCCTGCCTTCGATCTTTCCCAGCATCAGGGTGTTTTCCAGTGAGTAAGCTCTTCGCATCAGGTGACCAAAGTATCGGAGCTTCAGCTCCAGAATCAGTCCTTCCAATGAATAATCAGGACTGATTTCATTTAGGATGGACTGGTTTTATCTCCTTGCACTCTCAAAAGTCTTCTCCAATACCACAGTTCAAAAGCATTAATTCTTTGGTGCTCAACTGTCTTTATAGTTCAACTCCTTTTTTCTTCTTGATTCAGTTTACTTTTATTCAGTAAAATAGGTACATGTAGGATCTACTTCCGGAGAAGGCAATGGCACCCCACTCCAGTACTCTTGCCTGGAAAATCCCATGGATGGAGGAGCCTGGTAGGCTACAGTCCATGGGGTCGCTAAGAGTCGGACACGATTGAGTAATCGACTTCACTTTCACTTTTCACTTTCATGCATTGGAGAAGGAAATGGCAACCCACTCCAGTGTTCTTGCCTGGAGAATCCCAGGGACACAGGAGCCTGGTGGGCTTCCGTCTACAGCATCGCACAGAGTCGCACACAACTGACGCGACTTAGCAGCAGCAGCAGCAGGATCTACTTCATATGCGAGCAAAAGTGCAAAAGGTGGAATGTATTGGGCTTTTTGAATATTGAGAGGGCACTCACTTTGGCAGAGTGAGCATCGTGTTTTAGGAGATAGGATCAGAGAATAGAGGATGGATTCAGACCATTAGATGGATTAGTGATTTCATAATGTATCGTTCTGTTCGAGTTCCCGTAACAAGTGCCACACACTGGGTGGCTTAAACAGCAGAAATGTATTCATTCACAGTTTTAGGGACTAGAAGCTCCAGATATTGGTCTGCCAGTGTCAGTCACTGGTGAGGGTTCTCTTCCTGGCTTGCTAATGGCCATGCTCTCACTAGTGCTAACCCCACCTTCCTCCTATCTGCTGTCTAAGAGAAGAGAGCTTCCTAGTGTCTCATCTTATGAGGACGCATACTAAGGGATCAAAGTTTCACTCTTATGACATCATTTAACCTTTAATATTTCCTTGAAGGACCTATCTCCAAATGCAGTCATACAGGAAATTAGGGAGTCAAGATAAATATTTTGGGGGGGAGAATCCAAACATCTCATCTCACACACTAGTGAAGTAATGTGAAAAATTCTCCAAGCCAGGCTAACAGTACATGAACTGTGAACTTTCAGACGTTCAAACTAGTTTTAGAAAAGGCAGAGGAACCAGAGATCAGATTGCCAATATCTGCTGGACCACAGAGAAAGCAAGAGAGTTTCAGAAAAACATCTACTTCTTCTTCATTGACTATGCCAAAGCCTTTGACTGCGTGGACCACAACAAACTGAAGAAAATTCCTCAAGAGATGGGAATACCAGACCACCTGATCAGCCTCCTAAGAAATCTGTATGCAGGTCAGGAAGCAACAATTAGAACTGAACATGAAACAACAGACTGGTTCCAAATAGAGAAAGGAGCAAATCAAGGCTGTATATTGTCACCCTGCTTATTTGACTTATATGCAGAGTACATGATGAGAAATGCTGGGCTGAATGAAGTACAAGCTGGAATCCAGACTGCCAGGAGAAATATCAATAACCTCAGATACGCAGACAAACCCACCCTTATGGTAGAAAGTGAAGGAGAATTAAAGAGCATCTTGATGAAAGTGAAAGAGGAGAGTGAAAAAGTTGGGCTAAAACTCAACATTCAGAAAACTAAGATCATGGCATCTGGTGCCATCATATATGGCAAATAGATGGGGAAGCAGTGACAGACTTTATCTGGGGAGGAGCTCCTTTGACTGTGTGGATCACAATAAACTGTGGAAAATTCTTCAAGAGATGGGAATACCAGACCACCTGATCAGCCTCCTAAGAAATCTGTATGCAGGTCAGGAAGCAACAATTAGAACTGAACATGAAACAACAGACTGGTTCCAAATAGAGAAAGGAGCAAATCAAGGCTGTATATTGTCACCCTGCTTATTTGACTTATATGCAGAGTACATGATGAGAAATGCTGGGCTGAATGAAGTACAAGCTGGAATCCAGACTGCCAGGAGAAATATCAATAACCTCAGATACACAGACAAACCCACCCTTATGGTAGAAAGTGAAGGAGAATTAAAGAGCATCTTGATGAAAGTGAAAGAGGAGAGTGAAAAAGTTGGGCTAAAACTCAACATTCAGAAAACTAAGATCATGGCATCTGGTGCCATCATATATGGCAAATAGATGGGGAAGCAGTGACAGACTTTATCTGGGGAGGAGCTCCAAAATCACTGCAGATGGTGATTGCAGCCATGAAATTAAAAGACTCTTGCTCCTTGGAAGAAAAGTTATGACCAACCTGCCACCATAGTTCCATCTAGTCAAAGCTATGGTTTTTCCAGTAGTCATGCCTGTGTGGATGGGAGAGTTGGACTATAAAGAAAGCTGAGCACTGAAGAGTTGATGCTTTTGAACTGTGGTGTTGGAGAAGACTCTTAAGAGTCCCCTGGGCTGCAAGGAGATCCAACCAATCCATGCTAAAGGAAATCAGTCCTGAATATTCATTCATGAGTTTGAGTAATCTCTGGGAGACGGCAATACACAGGAAGGCCTGGAGTGCTGCAGTCCATGGGATCGCAAAGAGTTGGACATGACTGAGTGACTGAAGTGAACTGAAGTAAACAAACATCCAGCCCATAATATTCCACCTGGATCCCCCAAATCCATGGCTTCCACATGCAAAATATATTTATTCAGCCAAATGGGCCCCAAGTCTTAACCCATTCAAATATCAATTCTGCATTCTAAAGTCCAAAGTATTATATAAATATCATCTAAAACAAGTATGGATGATACCTGAGAAATGATTCTCCCTGAGACAAAATTCTTCTCTAGCTCAGAACTTGTGAAGCCAGACAAGTAATGTGTTTCCAATATATAATGGTGGGAAGGCATAGATAGACTTTTTCATTTTGAAAGGAGGAAATAGGAAAGAAGAAAAGATCGACAGGTCCCAAGCAAGTTCAAAACCTATCAAGACACATGCCATGAAATCTTTAGGCTTGATGCTCTGCATTCCAGACCCATTGCCACCCCCACAAGGCACATTCAGTCCATAACACAAGGGTAGTTCTGCAGGCAAAGGAAAGTTGCTGAAAGTGTTTTTGCCTGAAAATGACATGTACAAAATGTTATTCCAGAAATATCAATTTGGCTTGAGATAAATGGATAATTTGAGCTGAGGAAAAATAAGTGAGATATATCTATTGCAATAATCCATTAGCCTAAGATAGGTTAAAGGTAAATTGAGATCATTCACTTATTTCTGCACTTAACAAATACTTACTGAATGTCATCCATGTTCAGTTCAGTTCAGTTCTTTTCACTCAGTCATGTCTGACTCTTTGAGATCCCATGGATTACAGCACACCAGGCTTCCCTGTCCATCCAGCTCCTGGACTTTGCTCAAACTAATGTCCTTCGAGTCAGTGATACCATCCAACCATCTCATCTTCTGTCATCCCCTTCTTCTCCTGCTTTCAATCTTTCCTAGCATCAGGGTCTTTTAAACTGAGTCAGTTCTTCACACCAGGTGGCCAAAGTATGGAGTTTCAGCTTCAGCATCAGTCCTCCCAATGAATATTCAGGGCTGATTTCTTTTAGGATTGACTGGTTTGATCTCCTTATAGTCCAAGGGACTCTCAATAGTCTTTTCCAACACCACAGATCAAAGCATCAATTCTTCGGAGCTTAAATTTCTTTATAGTCTATCCATACCTTACTACTAAAAAAATCATAGCTTTGACTAGATGGGCCTTTGTCAGCAAAGTAATATCCCTGCTTTTTAATATGCTGTCTAGGTGGGTCATAACTTTTCTTCCAAGGAGCAAGCATCTTTATTATTTTTTTTTACAGTACTGTATTGGTTCTGCCATACATTGACATGAATCAGCCACAGGTGTACACAATCTCCCCATGCTAAAGCCCTCTCCCACCTCCCTTCCCTGCCCATCCCCCCGGTTCATCCCATACACCAGCCCCAAGCATCCTGTATCCTGTATTGAACATAGACTGGTGCTTCATCTCCCATATGATTGTATACGTGTTTCGGTGTCATTCTCCCAGATCTTCCCACCCTCTCCCTCTCCTTCTGAAGCCAAAAGTCTGTTTTATACCTCTGTGTCTCTTATATTGTCTCACTTTTGGGGTCATCATTACTGTCTTCTAAATTCCATATATATGTGTCAGTATACTGTGTTGGTGTTTTTCTTTCTGGCTTACTTCACTCTGTATAATCGGCTCCAGTTTCATCCATCTCATTAGAACTGCGTCAAACTTATTCTTTTTGAGGGCTGAGTAATACTCCATTGTGTATATGTACCACAGCATCTTTAATTTTATGGCTGCAGCCACCATCTACAGTGATTTTGGAGCCCAAGAAAATAAAGCCATCCATGTGCAAGATACAAATTTAGGTATTGGAAAGTTAGATGTGAACAGAAGGAATAAAATATGTGCTTTGCTGGAGCTAACATTATACTGGGAGAGACTGGTATTAAACAAGTAAATAGGTATATGGTAAGGCTTCAGACTGGGATTGTATGACAGGAAGAAAATTCAAATGAGGTAAATGATCCGAAAGTGGTGAAGAAAGTGCCATTTTAGAACACATGCTTGGGGAGGAATCTCGAGAAGGGACGTTTGAGGAAAGACCTGAGCAAAACTTTGAATTCCATCAACTCCCCTTTAATCTCAATAGTACACAAAGCCTGATGGTAAATTGTTGTCATAAATGTAATTAATAAATCAAGAAACCGAGCAGAATCACAGTATCCCACATATTTATTTTTTTATTTTTATTGGAGTATGATTGATATACAATTTTGCTTTAGTTCCTGATGTACAGTAAAGTGAATATCCACTCTTCACTCAGCTATTTGTAAGGCCTCCACAGACAACCACTTTGCCTTTTTGCATTTATTTTTCTTAGGGATAGTTTTCATCACCGTCTCCTGTACAATGTTATGAACCTCTGGCCATAGTTCTTCATGCATTCTGTCTACCAGATCCAATCTTTTACATCTATTTATCACCTCCAATACATAATCATAAGGGATTTGATTTAGGTCATACCTGAATGGTCTAGTGGTTTTTCCTACTGTATTCAATTTAAGCCTGAATATTGCAGAAAGGAGCTGATGATTTGAGCCACAGTCCGCTCCAGGTCTTGTTTTTTTATGACTGTATAGAGTGTCTCCATCTTCACTTGCAAAGAATATAATGACTCTGATCTCAATATTGAGCATCTGGTGATGTCCATGTGTAGAGTTATCTCTTGTGTTACTGGAAAACAATGTTTGTTATGACCAATGTGTTCTTTGGGCAAAACTGTGCTAACCTTTGCCCTGCTTCATTCTGTACTCCAAGGCCAAACTTGTCTATTACTCCAGGTATCTCTTGACTTCCCACTTTTGCATTCCAATCCCCCATGATGAAAAGGATATCTTTTTTTTTTTTTTTTGATGTTCTAAAAGATTTTGTAAGTCTCCATAGACCTACAACTTCAACTTCAGCTTCTTTGGCGTTAGCAGTTGGGGTATAGTCTTGAATTACTGTGATGTTCAAGATTTGCCTTGGAAATGAACTAAGATCATTCTGTCATTTTTGAGATTGTATCCAAATGCTGTATTGTGGACTCTTTTTGTTGACTATGAGGGCTACTCAATTTCTTCTAAGGGATTCTTGCCCACAGTAGTAGATATAAAGATCATCTGAATTAAACACACTCATTCTGGTCCATTTTAGTTATTTTCCCATATAGATTATTACAGAGAATTGAGTAGAGTTTTCCACGTTATACAGTAGATCCTTATTAATTATATACTTATATGTACTAGTGTTACATGTCAACCTCAATCTCCCAATATATCTCTCCCACACACCCCCCCACTCTGGTAACCATAAGGCACTTTTTTTTTTTTAATGAAGTGCATACTGAAAACTCTTTCTCTGTCCATTGTATGCTCTTCCACCCCCACTCCGAAATCAGTTATCTCAGACTCATAGAATGTACAACTGCAGAAAAAAAATGGGATATTAGGAATTGAAAGAACTCTCTGTAACACACTCATTCTGGTCCATTTTAGTTATTTCCCCATATAGATTATTACAGAGAATTGAGTAGAGTTCTCCACGTTATACAGTAGATCCTTATTAATTATATACTTATACGTAATAGTGTTACATGTCAACCTCAATCTCCCAATATATCTCTCCCACACACCCCCTGCTCCGGTAACCATAAGGCACTTTTTTTTTTAAATGAAATGCATACTGAAAACTCTTTCTCTGTCCATTGCATGCTCTTCCACCCCCACTCCGAAATCAGTTATCTCAGATTCATAGAATGTACAACTGCAGAAAAAAATGGGATATTAGGAATTGAAAGAACTCTCTGAAGGAGAAGCCATCCCCTGATACTCACAAATAGTAATTGTCCCCGTATGCAAAATCTCCACCTTGTGGTCATCCAACCCATGTTTGATCTTGATGCCCAGTGAGAAACTCAGCACCTCGAGAGGAGTCACTCGTGCTGGTTAACTTCTCTTCATTGGTCATAGGTCTGTCCTCTGTGCCAGACTGGACAAATGGATCCCCTGTTCTTCCACCTGTTGGACTTACATTCTCATCCAGGCACAGGACAGCTGGCTTCTCCTTAGGTATACTGGTAAAGCATTGCTTTCTATTTTGACTGGCTTCCGCTGGAACCACCCACACTCCTTGACTGACCTACTTTATTATTTGTCTGTCTGTTTGTTTTCTTTCTCTGAAAGATTTATTGAGGTGACTAATATGGGACAGAGGCTTCACAGGACAGTAAAACAGCAAGATGAAAAGATGCATCACGGATCTATAAGATTAATCTCCTATTAGCAAAGAAAAAATTTGAGAACAAACCCATCACAATGTGTAAAGGTTACTTTAGTTGTTGTTTAGCTGCTCAGTCATGTCCAACTCCTCTAAGACCCCATGGACTGTAGCCTGCCAGCCTCCTCTGTCCATGGGATTTTCCAAGCGAGAATAATGGAGTTGTAAGATGCATCACGGATCTATAAGATTAATCTCCTATTAGCAAAGAAAAAATTTGAGAACAAACCCATCACAATGTGTAAAGGTTACTTTAGTTGTTGTTTAGCTGCTCAGTCATGTCCAACTCCTCTAAGATCCCATGGACTGTAGCCTGCCAGCCTCCTCTGTCCATGGGATTTTCCAAGCAAGAATAATGGAGTTGTTTGCCATTTCCTTCCCCAGGGGATCTTCCCAAACCAGGGATTGAACCTGCATCTTCTGCATTGCAAGTGGACTCTTTATTACTGATCCACAGTGGTGGGTTTTTTTTTAATTAAATAAAAATTATTAAATTTATTTAATAAAGCCTTTATTTCATGCAGGACAATTGAGCTCCAGCTGTAGAGAAAAGGCCCGGGTAGGATGATCAGAGCTAATCAGTGTGTGGCCGGCAGGTCATTCTGAGCTGAGAGAATGAACCACATGAACAACCCTAGGCTTGTGTAAAAGCACAAGCGTGTTCAAAGAACTCTTCTTTTGAATGGAAGCTTAGTGTTCTAGAAGATGGCCCTGCAAAGCATTTTGGAAAACCGGGTTTGTTACAATTGAGCTCCAGCTCTAGAGAAAAAACCCAGGTAGGATGGTCAGAGCTAATCAGTGTGTGGCTGGGCAGGTCGTTCTGAGCTGAGAGAATGAACCACATGAACAACCCTAGGTTTGTGTAAAAACACAAGCGTGTTCAAAGAACTCTTCTTTTGAACTGAAGCTTAGTGTTCTAGAAGACAGCCCTGCAAAGCATTTTGGAAAACCAGGTTTGCGGATGTTTCATTGTATCAAAGACCCTTTGACTATCAAGGTAATGTGACCACACAAAAGAAGACAGTCACCTCTCTTGTTTCAGAGACTAGAAATTCTAGTTGTGGTTTTTGAGATGGGGCTAAATGGAGTTAGATTGTGTCTCTTCATCCCTCAAATCACATAGCCTTCATTTTCTCCAGTTCAAGGTATTTGTCCCTTGGAACCATGGATTAGATTATGTTTCTTGCAGTATCTCACAGAGATAAAGGCAAGATGTAAGTCTAAAAATTATAATAAAATGTGTGGCTTGGTAGAATTTGCCAAATGATAGCACATGCAGCATTTACCTTTGTGAGTGTGCTTCATTGCTCAGTTGTGTCTGATCCTTTGTGACCCCATGGATTGTAGCCCACCAGGCTACTCTGTGGGATTCTCCAGGCAAAAACACTGAAACGGTTGCCGTTTCCTCCTCCACGGGAACTTCCCAACCCAGGGATCAAACTTGAATCTCCTGTGGCTCCTGCATTGGCAGGTAGATTCTTTATCACTGAACCATCTTGGAAGCCCAGCGTTTACCTTTGAGGATAGCCATTCCCCTCATTTTACATATTAAGAAAAGTAGTGGGGATATAGAAATATCATGTGAGTTGTCATCATGAAATGATTACAGGTAGTAAAGGTAGGCTTAGAATCCAGGTCTTCAGGATCTAGGCTAGTATCCTTTCCTCTAACTCTTAATGGTTGCACCTCAGAAAAATAAATACATTTAGATGTAAGTAGAAGACATAAAGTAAAATTGTCTATTATTCTGTAATCCACTGAGCCTGCAGCTGCTGCCCCTGCATTTATTACTCATCTCCAATTCCATTTACAGTACAGTTGTCAGGATTTTTAAGAAGGATCTGAGAAGCCTGGGAGAAGTTGTCAGCTTTTCAGAGCTTCTCTAGTCTGTTTCTGAGAATGTTTCTGCCTCTGAATGCAGGTAGCAGAATGCCCCAGTGAGCATGAATAAGAGGCATGGTTTTTCACTGAGATTGCTTAAGTCCACAGTGCCCAGTTCTCTTTCAAGCAACGCTCTGTCAAGCAGTCTGGATAAAACACTAGCTGTAAGGTCATTGAATGTGAGTGTTTTTGTTTGTTCCTTCTTTAACAAAAGCATAAGATGGAGAGCATAAGATGGACGTAACGAGGTTCTATGTCATGAAAATTTGTAAAGCTTTAGAGCATAATCAATATTCTAATTCTTAAAATTACCTTTTGTAACAGGCATTTTCAACCTCCATTGCATGGTTGAAGAAAGTACCAGTCAAAGAAGAAAAAGAAATAATACATTAAGAACACTTTTAATGTTAGACATGCTAAGAATTTTGCATATATTCTTTACAGTTCACCAAAACCCTATAAAGCAGTACCAATGTGCTTGTTTGTTTGTTTGTTTCATAGGTGAGAATCAATGAGAATCAGATTGATCATGTAATTTACCCAAAGTCACACAGCTAGTAAATATGATGTTGAGATAAAGAGACTGGCAACAGCTCTGTGGTCCTCCTATGAGGAATCATTTTGGGAAATTTTCATCACACATAGCCTCATTCCATACTGTTCATTGCCCTGGTAATTTTGCATATATTCTTTACAGTTCACCAAAACCCTATAAAGCAGTACCAATGTGCTTGTTTGTTTGTTTGTTTCATAGGTGAGAATCAATGAGAATCAGATTGATCATGTAATTTACCCAAAGTCACACAGCTAGTAAATATGATGTTGAGATAAAGAGACTGACAACAGCTCTGTGGTCCTCCTATGAGGAATCATTTTGGGAAATTTTCATCACACATAGCCTCATTCCATACTGTTCATTACCCTGGGAAACAGATACTGGAAATCCTATACTTTATATGTTAAGAATCAAAGAAACTAAGGCACATGCTCAAATTCATTGGCAGAACTGGCATTCAACATTAAGTGTTCTAAACATCCCATTCCGTATTGTTCAACTACACTCAGGTTTCTGCTAAACAAGACAAATTAGGACTGTGATTTTTTTTTAACACTAAAAAAAAGCTATTTATGTTTTTAAGCCTGTATTAGGACAGTGATAAAAACAATACATTTTGCTCTTATCATACAGGCTAGTTTCATTTCTGCTTTTTAAATTATGATTTCATTCTTTGTAATAAGCTGTTAAAAGTCAGTAGTAAAAGAGTTTGCCCTTATTTAAACATCCAGTTGCTTGGGGGGTAGAATGAGAAAATATTGCAAAGCAGCAGAGATGGAGGCAAGATATGGAAGGTATGTGAGCCATAGGACTTTGGAGGGGGGCCCGTGGTCCTGTGGGTCAGATACTGTTCCTGTCAAGAGGTACCACCAAATCAAATACATCTTATTTCTCAAAAATCTATGCTCTTTTGAGATCACTAGATCCATTTTCAGAAGTCCTTGGACTTTACCGTCCATAAAAAGGTAGTAATAAGTCACTCAATTGTGTCCAACTCTTTGCAATCCCATGAACTGTAGACCAACAGGCTCCTCTGTTCTTGGAATTTGCCAGGCAAGAATACTGGAGTGTGTTGCCATTTCCTATTCCAGGGGATCTCTCAGATTTGGGAATTGAACCTGAGTTTCCTGCATTGTAGGCAGATTCTTTACTGTCTGAGCCACCAGAGAAGTCCTTACCATCCATAATTCTTTTCTGTTATTTTTAACACTAGGTCATTGTTCTTTGAGTCTTGCTGTTTTGTTTTATTTGATTTTTTAGGAGCTAGAATTTTGAGATCACTTCTTAATTTCAAAAGAAGTACTATTTCTGAGACACTTCTTCCAGGGTTTTCTTAGTTATCAAATCTTGTACTATGTAAAAAACATAGATTATCTCCCAAGCTACAGTAGCAGGCTTCAGTCATAAAACAGGAATAAACAATTACAATTATATTTTTTCAACTTTAATCTGCAGCTTTTAGGTAGAATCAGATTTGAAGTCATAAAACCTTGGATTTTATTGATAATTTTAGCTTAGCAATTTATTGTGTGTATCAATTCAATTCAGTTCAATTAGTTATGTCAACTTTTTGTGACCTCATGGACTCTAGCATGCCAGATTCCATGCCCATCACCAACTCCCAGAGCTTACTAAACTCATGTCCTCCAAGCTGGTGATGCCATCCAACCATCTCAACCTGTTTTGCCCTTTTCTGTTCGTACCTTCAATCTTTCCAAGCATTAGGGTCTTTTCAAATGAGTCAGTTATTTGCATCAGGTGGGGCCAAAGCACTGGAGTCTCAGCTTCAGCATCAGTCCTTCCAGTGAATACCCAGGACTGATCTCCTTTAGGATGGACTGGTCGGATCTCC
>SJYC01081856.1:0-62531 GCA_006408675.1 Madoqua kirkii | reverse complement strand
CACAGCTATTTGTAAGGCCTCCCCAGACAGACATTTTGCTTTTTTGCATTTCTTTTTCATTGGGATGGTCTTGATCCCTGTCTCCTCTACAATGTCACAAACCTCATTCCATAGTTCATCAGGCACTCTGTCTATCAGATCTAGTCCTTCAAATCTATTTCTCATTTTCACTGTATAATTATGAAGAATTTGATTTAGGTGATACCTGAATGGTCTAGTATTTTTCCCTACTTTCTTCAATTTGAGTCTGAATTTGGCAATAAGGAGTTCATGATCTGAGCCACAGTCAGCTCCCAGTCTTATTTTTGCTGACTGTATAGAGCTTCTCCATCTTTGCCTGCAAAAAAATATAATCAATCTGATTTTGGTGTTGACCATCTGATGATGTCCACGTGTAGAGTCTTCTCTTGTGTTGCTGGAAGAGGGTGTTTTCTATGACCAGTGTATTCTCTTGGCAAAACTCTATTACCCTTTGCCCTGCTTCATTCCTTAGCAACTATCAAATGCACAATACTGAGTTATTAACTACTGTCACCATCTTGTATATTCCATTCCATTCCATGACTTTTTGCTTTATAATGGAAAGTTTTGATCCCATTTGCCTGTTTATCCTGCACAATTACCGTTCTAGAGCCCTTCTTCCACCACCTCTGGCAACTCTCAATCTATATCAGTAAGTCTGTTTTTTGTTTTTATTTTTATTCCATAGCTCACATATAACTGAGATTGTACAGTGTTTGTCTTTCTCTGCTTGAATTATTTCAATTAGCACAGTAACCTTGCAGTTCATCTATGTTGTCACAAATGGCAAGATTTGATTCTTTTTTAAGGCTGAATAATATTCCATTATGTATAAATACCAGTTTCTTTACCCATTCATCCATTGATAGGCACTTAGATCATTTTCATATATTAACTATTACAAAGAAGGCTGCCATGCACACAGGAGTATAGACATCTTTTCAAGTTGTTGTTTTCATTCTCTTCATAAAATGTAGTTCTATTTTCAATTTTTTGAGGAACCTTCATAGTATTTCCACAGTTGTTACATCAATTCAGATTCCCACCACAGTGTGCAAGGATTTTCTTTTCTCCATATCCTTACCAAATTTTGGGTTTTTTTTTTTTTGTCTTTTTTGATAATAGCCATTCTAACAGATATGAAATGATGTCTCCAGGTGGTTTTAATTTGCATCTTTCTATAATGATTGATGTTGTTGAGCATCTTTATGTGTATCCATTGGCCATGCTTAGGGATTCCCTGATATCTCAGTTGGTAAAGAATTTGCCTGCAATGCAGGAGACCTGGATTCAGTCCCTGGGTTGAGAAAATACCCTGGAGAAGGGAAAGGCTACCCACTCCATGATTACATCTTTGAAAAAAAATCTATCAGCTTTTCTACCCATTTTTTAATATCAACTTTTTTTTTGATACTGAGTTGTTTATATTATTTGCATATTTTGGATACTTAGCCCTTATCAGACATATGATTTAAAAGTATTTTCCAGTTCATTGGTTTGCCATTTTATTTTGTTGATGGCATCCTTGCTGTATCGAAGTAACTATTTTTTCTTTTCACAGTAAAGTTACATCTCATCCTTAATGCAGTGGAAAATGGGCATTAAAAGGAGATATTCTTTCTCAATAAAATACGAGAGAGAAGATAGAGAAGGAATTTGTTGGGGGATGAAGAAGCATTCATTTGAGAAGACCACCAGGGTGATAAAGCTTTTAGGTTACAATGATCCTCTTAAGTGAATGGGCCATGGGATGAGTCAGGAAACCCAGCTCCCAATGCTGGCTCTGTCTCTGAGTCACTGAATGACCCTCTTCTATCTTAGTTTTTTCTTGAACTGCCCAGTTCAGGAACTGAGATGAAAATCCACTGGAACAATGAATGTAACAGTGTTTAGGAAACAATAAAAGCATAATTTAAAAATATTTAGAAAATTATATTAAAATATTTAAGTTTGAGTTAAATTTGAGGAACTTATCCGTTTTGAATGTAGCTTCTAGCAATTGAAAATTCTTTATGAAAACCCTAACTTTAACACTCACAGACCCATCCTCAGTGTTTTATTGAACTGCTCTGAGAATTGATTTTCTCCTCTTAAAAATAGGCATAAATTATATTCTCCAACTGAGAACGAAGTGATGAGATGTTTGCATGATGCTCAATTCTGTGTATAGCACAGAATTAACCCTTAATAAGTGGTAATTGGTATTGAGTATGACAAGATGAGATTATGGCAATGACCCAGTCAAAATGCTAATGCTAACAGCTGCATCAGTATGAAAGTCCATTTTTCAGCTCTTTAAAAAACTTGACACTTGAGTATCATGGAAAAAGAGTTAATTTCTACATATACAAACCAGGAGGCACCTTAGTTTAAAATGTATTTAATTCATTAGATAATTTATATTTACTGGGTGGCAAGCAACACATTACCAACTGGTACATTAGATGAAGACCATCATATAAGTTTTTGTATTGGTTGAAAGTGTCAGTCAGTAGTTGCCAAAGAAACAAAAAGAACTGAAAAAGGAAGAGCTGCCTATGACCACATTTTTCCATATAAACCAAAATAATGACTCCATTAGGCTCCTGCTCCATTTTGATTCTGGAAGATCACATGGTTTCAGAATGAATTACAGGTTTTAATTTATCACCTAAGTCCTCTCAGCTTGCTCCACGTCATCTTACAGAGTAGTTATAAAATGTTAAACAAGACACTGTACTTGAAAAGAATGGGAAGTTGGTAGGTTTTTCTCAGGTGAGTGAATATTAACATAATCCTAGTACATCTGATATATCATAGATGCACAACACCTAAGAATATTCAGTTCCACTTCCCTGAGTAGCTCCTGGGAAGTTGCCAGAACAAGGAAATTATCACTTTACCTTAATGAATTGCCAAGGGAACTAATAGTCTTAGATAATGATGTTTAAAGTTCAACATTCAGAAAACTAAGATCATGGCATCTGGTCTCATCATTTCATGGGAAATAGATGGGAAAACAGTGGAAACAGTGTCAGACTTTTTTCTGGGGAGGGGGTGGGTGCTCCAAAATCACTACAGATGGTGATTGTAGCCATGAAATTAAAAGATGCTTACTCCTTGGAAGGAAAGTTATGATCAACCTAGATAGCATATTCAAAAGCAGAGACATTACTTTGCTGACTAAGGTCCATCTAGTCAAGGTTATGGTTTTTCCAGTGGTCATGTATGGATGTGAGAGTTGGACTGTGAAGAAAGCTGAATGCCAAATAATTGATGCTTTTGAACTGTGGTGTTGGAAAAGACTCTTGAGAGTCCCTTGGACTGCAAGGAGATCCAACCAGTCCATTCTAAAGGAGATCAGTCCTGGGTGTTCATTGAAAGGACTGATGCTGAATCTGAAACTCCAATACTTTGGCCATCTCATGCGAAGAGTTGACTCATTGTAAATCCCTCTCTGATGCTGGGAGGGATTGGGGGCAGGAGGAGAAGGGGACGACAGAGTATGCAATGGCTGGATGGCATTACCAACCTGATGGGCATGAGTTTGAATGATCTTCGGGAGTTGGTGATGGACAAGGAGGCCTGGCATGCTGCGATTCATGGGGGTCACAAAGATTTGGAATGACTGAGTGACTGAACTGAACTGAACTGAAGATGCTTCTTAACTCAGTTTGAAAAGATTTCCTGGAAAACGTATCTCATAAATCTAGAATGATGAGAAATATTTAGCCAGATGTCAGTGTGGAAGATGAGTATTAACAACAAGATAGGAGGATGGAAAACATTCCAAAGGAAAGTAACTGGGAGTACATGCTTGGTGAGAAGAAACAGTAGAGTGTGTAAGAGAAGTGCATTGATTTGAGAGGAATCTGAGTTGATTCTTTAACCTTGGGAATAGAAGTTTAATCAAGAGGCAGAGAACTATGTCAGTGATGGGCATACCATCTGCACTGAACAGTCATTAGAAGCCAAATATGATAGAAAACTAAATGGTCTCTTGGAAGATTTCTTAATTAATTTTAATAATTAATGCCAAGGATCCAAGTACATGGTAACTCTTTGTGATCAATGGATATTGATCCCTTATGTTGATGGAACCACAGATGTTTCCTTTCATCTTGTCTTCACTTTTGAACTTTAGACTCTATCCCTGTCAAGACACGGGAAGCTCAGGTATAGTAAATGGAGTAGCCATCCCCACCCTTTATACATGATTACTCTTGTAACCATTGCCTGGATGGACATAACCCCTGGTTTTCCTGGAAAAAAGAAATGAAAAAAATATAGCTATAAAAGAGACTTTGTGATTTCCCAGGGCCCTGGACCAGTGAATAATGTAGAAAAGGAAAATAGGCAAAATTCCTTTGGAGACAGGAAATCCATTAATCATTGTGATAAAGATGAACACATAAGCTGACCATCCTTGTTTCCCACCTTTTACGGATTATTCTCTCAGCCCAGCAGAACCAATGGACCACCATGTGTAGGTTTAACATCAGCTCAGTTTCCGGGATGAATAGGGCTTAAAGATAAGAAATTCCTGGCTTAATCATGAAGCAGCCTGACTGGTACCCCACATTGACCCTTTTCTCAAAATGTCTCTTTATATATAAAACTCCCATCTTGAACCTCAAGTTCTACTTACTCTGATTCCCCCGAGTTAAAATACCACTTGCCTTCCATATCTGTTCTCTACTTTCCTGATTCTCAGTCCTAATGTTTTCCTGATCCATAGTTCTAGTCCCTGGTTTTCAAATTCCAGAACTTCAGATTTATTTCTAATATTTGCTATTGATATTTTTTGATGCTATTGACATTGTCCCAACTTTTCATATCTTATCCCTTCTTAGATGCCCATGTACCATGTTCTCAGTACCTTATAGACATCTCACTTGTTATGTTATTCATTCATTGAATTATTCCTTCACAGATAAGCACTTATTTACCATGTGCCAGTTGTTAGGACAGCAGATGTGACTAGGACATGATCTTTGACCTCATGGAGCCATAGCAGAGACCAGGACATTGACATTCATAAAGAAACAACATATGTGGATTGGATGAAAAATAAATGACCAGCTTTTTAAGCATGGAAGTGAAGAGAATGCTAAGAATACGACTCTAGATTAAATTGTTGCTTAAAAAATCATCGCAAAACTTGCTAGAATAGAACAAAGATTTTCTTCTGTTTATAGATTCTGTGGGTTAGGAAATTGGTTGTCTCATGGTGGAAGGATTTGTCTCAGTTCCTCAAGGTCTGGAGCCCCATCTGAGAAGCTTTGAATGTTGGTATAATGTCACGCTTTGGTCTTGGAATTGTCTGGAGGGATCTTTCTTCATGTAGCTGGCAGTTGATGTGGGCTACCTGCTGGAATACCTACACCTACCAATCTGTGTAGCCTTAGCTTCCTCACAGCATGGCAGCCTCCGAGTAGCCAAATTTCTTACAAAGGCAGCTCAAGGCCTTGAAGGCAAATGTCTCAGCTTACTGGATAGAACTTGCATTGCCTTTTATAACCTGGACTCAGAAGTTTCAGGGTGTCTCTTCTGCCTATTCTGTTAGTCATGGTGGTGGTGGTTTACTGGCTAAGTCATTTCCAACTAAGGAGAGGTAAGGAGCAGTGGCTGCACTTTGCTGGAGCAGCCATGAAGAGAGACCCCATATCCAAAGTAAGAGAAACCCAGGTAAAACGGTAGGCACAGAGAGAGGGGATCAGGGGGCAGACAGACCAAAACTACAGTCACAGACAACTAGCCAATCTGATCACGTGGAGCACAGCCTTGTTTAACTAAATGAAACTAAGCCATGCCGTATGGGGCCACCCAAGACAAACAGGTCATGGTGGAGAGGTTTGACAGAATGTGGTCCACGGAGAAGGGAATGGCAAATCACTTACTATTCTTGTCTTGAGAACCTCATGAGCAGTATGAAAAGGCAAAAAGATAGGAAAATGAAAAATGAACTCCCCAAGTTGGTAGGTGCCCAATATGCTACTGGAGATCAGTGGAGAAATAACTCCAGAAAGAATGAAAGGATGGAGCCAAAGCAAAAACAATACCCAGTTGTGGATGTGACTGGTGATAGCAGCAAGGTCCAATGCTGTAAAGAGCAATATTGCATAGGAACCTGGAATGTTAGGTCCATGAATCAAGGCAAACAGGAGATGGCAAGAGTGAATGTTGACATTTTAGGAATCAGAGAACTAAAATGGACTGGAATGGGTGAATTTAACTCAGATGATCATTATATTTACTACTGTGGGCAGGAATCCCTTAGAAGAAAAGGAGTAGCCATCATGGTCAACAAGAGTCCAAAATGCAGTACTTGGATGCAATCTCAAAAAAGACAGAATGATCTCTGTTCGTTTCCAAGGCAAACCATTCAATATCACAGTAATTCAAGTCTATGCCCCAACCAGTAATGCCGAAAAAGCTGAAGTTGAACAATTCTATGAAGACCTACAAGACTTTCTAGAACTAACACCCAAAAAAGATGTCCTTTTCATTCTAGGGGACTGGAATGAAAAAGTAGGAAGTCAAGAAACACCTGGAGTAACAGGCAAATTTGGCCTTGGAGTACAGAATGAAGCAGGGCAAGTGCTAATAGACTTTTGCCAAGAGAACGCACTGATCATAGCAAACACCCTCTTCCAACAACACAAGAGAAGACTCTACACATGAACATCATCAGATGGTCAACATCGAAATCAGATTGATTATATTCTATGCAGCCAAAGATGGAGAAGCTCTATACAGTCAGTTCAAACAAGACCAGGAGCTGACTGTGGCTCAAATCATGAACTTCTTATTGCCAAATTCAGACTGAAATTGAAGAAAGTGGAGGAAGCCACTAGACCATTCAGGTATGACTTAAATCAAATCTCTTATGATTATACAGTGAAAGTGAGAAATAGATTTAAGGGACTAGATCTGATAGACAGGGTGCCTGATGTACTATGGATGGAGGTTCATGACATTGTACAGGATAAAGGAATCAAGACCATGCCCAAGAAAAAGAAATGCAAAAATGTAAAAAGGTTGTCTGAGGAGGTCTTACAAATATCTGTGAAGAGAAGAGAAATAAAAAGCAAAGGAGAAAAAAAAAAATATATCCCTGTTTGAATGCAGAGTTCTAGAGAAGAGCAAGGAGAGATAAGAAAGTGATTTTCAGTGATCAGTGCTAATAAGTAGAGATAAACAACAGAATGGGAAAGACTAGTGATTTCTTCAAGAAAATTAGAGATACCAGGGGAACATTTCATGCAAAGATGGGCTCAAAAAAGGAAAGAAATGGCATGGACCTAACAGAGGCAGAAGATATTAACAAGATGTGGCAAGAATACAGGGAAGAACTGTACAAAAAAGACCTTCATGATTCAGATAATCACAATGGTGTGATCACTCACCTAGGCTTCAGCAATATGTGAACCGTGAACTTCCAGATGTTCAAGCTTCATTGATATCAAATTGCCAACATCCACAGGATCATGGAAAAAGCAAAAGAGTTCCAAAAAATAATAAAAATGAGATACAGGAAATGGGAAGTCTGTTAGTATTCATTACTTATACAGAGTATGTAGAATGGAATGATTAATATGCTTGATTCAACCCAGGCGTGTATATTCAAACTCTAAGCAAACGTCCAGATTACTCAGTTATTACTGGAAATTTGAGAATAACACTTCTGAATGAGTGGTTTTATAGAATCAGGAAGGGCCTAATTGTGTAGGTACTTTAGTATATGCCTTAACAGAAAGAGAAGTAAGTTATATTCCTGAAGATTCCATGGACAAATTCATCAGTTTATAAGAAAGCCTGGAAAATGACCAAATTTAACCTAATTTCTCTTTCAATTAAGAATAAATTGATTTTCCTTGGACTATCTGAACTTTTCTTTAGTCCCTTTGGGCCTTTATTATTTTCACAAATGTTTTATGTGTGAGTGGAAAAGATTAGTTTATGTAATTAGATTGAGTCCTGGTTTTTTATAAGCAACAAGTATGTAATCTCACATTATGCTACATGTTGACTTTTTGTTGGGTGAAGAATTAACTAAATAGTAATAATTAAACTGAAAGTGAAAGTATTTGTTTCTCAGTTGTGTTCAACTGTTTGCAACCCCATGGACTATAGCCCACCAGGCTTCTCTGCCCATGGAATTTTCCAGACAAGAATGCTAGAGTGGGTAGCCATTCCCTTCTCCAGAGGATCTTCCTGGCCCAGAGACTGAACTCACGATTACCGGCTCAGCCAGTCAAGAGTCCCTGCAGTGCAGGAGACCTGAGTTCTATGCCTGGGTCGGGGAGATCCTGTGGAGAAGGAAATGGCAACCCACTCTAGTATTCTCACCTGGAAAATTCCATGGATGGAGGATCCTGGCGGGCTATAGTCCATAGGGTCGCAAACCAACTGAGACACCTTCTGTGGAAACGTGAATTATGGAATTTACATCTATGACTGGAGTTTTGCAATATATTTCTCAAAGCACTTCCACTTTCACTTTTACTCCTGCTTTGCAGGCAGATTCTTTCCCGTCTGGCTACCAGGCAAGCGCATTATGCTACATGTTGACTTTAGTTAGGTAAATAATTAATTAATAATAATTAATTAAATCTAATAGCCATACAAGTAAAACTGCTTATGTATTAGATGAATTATGTAGGATTTTAGAAGCTTTCTTTAGCATTATATAACTGTGTATCAACTGAACCCATACAAAGTTGAATTCATGTGGACATTTAAAAATTTAATTTGGGTGAAGAATTAACTAAATAGTAATAATTAAACTGAAAGTGAAAGTATTTGTTTCTCAGTTGTGTTCAACTGTTTGCAACCCCATGGACTATAGCCCACCAGGCTTCTCTGCCCATGGAATTTTCCAGACAAGAATGCTAGAGTGGGTAGCCATTCCCTTCTCCAGAGGATCTTCCTGGCCCAGAGACTGAACTCACGATTACCGGCTCAGCCAGTCAAGAGTCCCTGCAGTGCAGGAGACCTGAGTTCTATGCCTGGGTCGGGGAGATCCTGTGGAGAAGGAAATGGCAACCCACTCTAGTATTCTCACCTGGAAAATTCCATGGATGGAGGATCCTGGCGGGCTATAGTCCATAGGGTCGCAAACCAACTGAGACACCTTCTGTGGAAACGTGAATTATGGAATTTACATCTATGACTGGAGTTTTGCAATATATTTCTCAAAGCACTTCCACTTTCACTTTTACTCCTGCTTTGCAGGCAGATTCTTTCCCGTCTGGGCTACCAGGCAAGCGCATTATGCTACATGTTGACTTTAGTTAGGTAAATAATTAATTAATAATAATTAATTAAATCTAATAGCCATACAAGTAAAACTGCTTATGTATTAGATGAATTATGTAGGATTTTAGAAGCTTTCTTTAGCATTATATAACTGTGTATCAACTGAACCCATACAAAGTTGAATTCATGTGGACATTTAAAAATTTAAAACATTTATTTTGCCTCATGATAAAGCAATATAAAATAATACATATTGATTATAGAGAGTATTAGAAAGTTTGGAAAATAAAATGTTATCTACAACCATGTCACTTAGAAACAAATACCATTATTACTTTGAAATATTTAACATTCTAATTTTGAATTGAGTTTTTTCTCTATATATTTACTTTAGAATATAGTTTTGTCTATTGGTTTAGACATGAACAGCTTTCATCTGTGTACAGTATTCATAGACTGAATAATTAACAATTTGTTGAGATTTTTAAAAGTATATCTAGGAAAAAACCATCAAGCTTAAAGAAAATAGAAGAATGTGTACATATTATACTGCCCAATTCATGGATGTCCTGGAATTACACAGGACACATGTTATCATTAACATTTATTGTATGGTGCTTTATCTAGTTTTATTTTACTTTCAGATATATCTTCTAATAGTTTCCATTGGTAGACTTTTTGATATAATAAGATTCCTAAATTTTTATTCAGCTATTTTAAGCATTGTTCCCTTATTATATTGTCAAATTATTAAATATTATTTTAAAAATTATAAAATGTAAATGCTTGAATGCTATCTGATTTCAAAATTTTACACTGTTCCCTTTACAGATGGTGAAGTCAAGTCTGTAGTTTTAAGATGTTTTTGTCTCTTCTGAAGGTAGCAGATGGGCTTGGAAGATCATAGGGGATAGAATTTTAGAAAAACTTTGTATTTTTATTCTTGTTTTTCATCTATTGGCTACTCTATACTTAATATACATTATAATTTTTAATTTTTCTTAAAAAATCTATGTTTAGTATTGCTAACTTCCTGCCACAGAAGATAAAGACTCTGGTACTTTTTAGACCATTCTTCTGATCTCTCTCATGTCCTAGCCATTAACTTGCATCTCTCTTGTTATTATTTACTAGAATATTAGCTGTAGTTTCTTTGTAGATGTGTGTCTTGCTGGCCGATTTGCACTGCTGTTCTTGCATCTCATTCTTTCTCCCTCCTCCCCCATGTTGATGTATAAAATTTAATACTTCTTTTGCCAACAATTCATGGATAGTTAACTTTTTTAGTTCTGGTATGTTTGGAAACATCTCCCTTGAATTATGGTTTAAATATGGAATCCTGGTTCAGTTATTTTATCTTGACATTGTTGAAGACACTTCTCTATTCTTTTTTAGCAGCTCTGGTTGTTGAGAGATTTCTGTTATCTTGATTATTCTCTTTTTTGAGTAATCTGCCTTTCCCTCTCTGAAAGTTTTTAAGATTTTTTTCTTTATCTCTGATCTTTTGAAGTTTTGCTAAAATATCTTTGGGTTTGGATTTTTCTTTTTTGATACTGTTCACGACTCAGGTGTTTATGGGGTTTTATTGTTTTGTTTTTAATTCTGCAACACTTTCAGCCATGATCTCCTCAAATGTTGCTTCTCTTCTGTTCTCTTTTTCTGATATATGCTGCTGTTGCTAAGTCACTTCAGTCGTGTCCGACTCTGTGCGACCCCATAGATGGTAGCCCACCAGGTTCCCCCGTCCCTGGGATTCTCTAGGCAAGAACACTGGAGTGGGTTGCCATTTCCTTCTCCAAAGCATGAAAGTGAAAAGTGAAAGTGAAGTCGCTCAGTCTGATTCTTCGCAACCCCATGGACTGGAGCCCACCAGGCTCCTCCGCCCATGGGATTTCCCAGGCAAGAGTACTGGAGTGGGGTGCCATTGCCTTCTCCTATTTAAGTATATATACTCATATATATATTTATGTGTATATATTCATATGGACTTCCCAGGTGGTGCTAGTGATAAAGAACCTACCTGCCAGTAAAGAGATGTAAGAGTTGCAGGTTCAATCCCTGGTTGGGAAGATACCCTGAAAGAGGGCATGGCAACCCATTCCAATGTTCTTGCCTGGAGAATCCCATGGACAGAGTCATCATCACAAAGGGTCATCAATAGGTCGCAAAGAGTCTGACATGACTGAAGCTACTTGGCACACGTTCATATATTCTCACATGTCTTACTACTTTTTATTTCATTCTCTTTATTTCTTTACATTCTGTGAAATTTATTTAGTTCCATAATTGAGATAATTGAGTTAATTAATTTCCTCTCCAGCTTTATCTAGTTTGATTCTTTAGCCCACTATTATTTCATATTTTTCTACTTCAAGATTTCCAATCGAAAATAGTTTTTCATAGCTATTGTTCCATGTCATACCCTGCTTTTATTTTATTAATGTTAATCCTCCTTTTCCTTTTTGAGAATTTAAGCATCATTATTTAAAAGTTCTTTCCAGACTGCTTTTCTTTTTCCATGTTTTTATGTAGATTATCTGTTCTGTTGAGCTTATAGTCTTTTTCAGTGCTGATATTTTTTGAGAATTTACTTATCCCACATGGGAATTTTTTTCTACACAGTCCTTTCTGTATGGAAATTTACAGTTGCCTCAGTTACACCAAATCTCGCGATACTGTGAAGAAAATGATCTTACTCTCTGTTCAGCCTATGGGAATACAGTTATAACTCTGGCTTCAAGTGGATGCGTGGTTCATGTGTGGAGCATGTTTAGGCCCTTTCCTGTATGAAGAGTGAAACACAACCTTATCATTCACTTTTGGCTGTAGCCCAGACAAAGATCCTTTACTGTTGTAGATTTTCTTTTTTTAATGAGCCATGGAAAGCTTTCTTTCTTGCTATTGAACGGTGTTGTGCTTTTAAATATCTCAAAAATAGTTATCAATTATTTCTCATATTTGAACAGGAGGAGTTTTGGCATGTGCTTACACACTGCCATCTTGGTCTATTATCTTTCAAGGGATTTAAAGATACATTTTATTTTGGATATATATTTTCCATGAAGGTAAAACATTTTTTACTGAGTCTTTTTTGTAATTCAGGATATTTTAAAATTGGATTGAACTTAAATACAAGAAATCAAGATCATTGGGACCAATTGTGTTTTTTGTCCCCATGAGCTTCAAACCTCCTTAGATTAAACATTTGTAAAGAAAATTCAATAGCGAGAACATTCATAATATTTTAAAGAGTAGAAACAAAGAGCGTAATTAGCTGAAATCTGAAAGTTTTTGTTTTTAATCTAGAGAACAGAAGATGTGAAATAGTAACTCCTTTTTATCAGCTGGTTTACCAGTTGTGTTCAAACATTTGAAGAGACCATGAACAGAATCTAAGGGGAACCTTGACTTAAGGCACAAAATGAAACAAAACCAAACCTCCCTTTTGGACTTTATTCAGTAAACAGCAAGTCGTTGCTAAAACCAGCATGTGGGATTTTTCTATTCACTTAACAAATACATTGGCCTCATATGAGTTGAAGTTGAATTTTATTTAGATATAATGGGGAGCCATTGGAATGTCTAAAATGTGAAGAGATACAATCAGAATTATGCTGTAGGATGTTTAATTTGGTAAAGATATACAAGATGAATTCTCACAGAGAAAAACTGAAAACTTGAGAACGGGTTAGTGGGCTATTGCAAGAGAAACACTTTGTAAATAAGAAGAACCTGGTTAGCCTGTGGCAATAGGAATAGAAAGAATAGCACAGCAAGATAAGAATCAGGTGGTTGCTGATATATATGGGAAACAGGGAGACGGAGAAGTCAGATGTGAATTGTGAGGTGGAGAAAACAATGCTGCTGTGAAAGAAATTACAAGATCAAACTTCATGGGATTAAAGAAATAAAGATTTGACCCTTTTTAACATGATGTGAATTTATAGACTTTTTTTAAAGGATGATCGGTGACAGTGAAAGGGAGAGAAATCATGTAATAGTTCCCCCCCCCCGAAATGTCCATCAACTGATGAATGTTTATTATTTATTTTTATTGAAGTGAGAGTTTTAATGGGTGGAGGGCCAAAATCTTCATTAAAATTTATGCAAGATTGGCCATGCTTTATGGAGCAGAATCTGTTTTATGTGGGTCCTCCCCCCCCAAAAAAAATTCAGTTATCATCACCAGTGCCTATAAATATTTATTATTCATTACTGCATGTTTAGAAAATGGAATCAGGAAAAAAGCCATCATTTTCCTTCTGATTATCACATGATTTGGGTTTTCCACTGCAGTTCAACCAAAAGTCAGATTGCAATTTTAGGAATGAACCAAGACATGGAAATACTTAGGTCCAGTCATGTTCTGGGGAGGTTCCATCTGATGGAGATGGTCAGATACTGAATAAAAGAATTTGGAGTCACTGCAGGGTTATCACCAGCCTGAAGGGAAATGACCAGTCAGGAAGGGCACCTGGCGTGAGAAGCTGGAGTGGCAGCCTGCTGATAACCCTCAGAAGAGATACACGCTTTTTTAAGGAAGTAACAGAATTGGCTTCCTGCAAAAACATGTTAATCTGACAATTCACTTGATCTCAAATGAGGTATGGCGATGGTGACCCTACAAAAAACGAGGCAGTCTCAACAAATTTGAGAAAATCCCTCTTTTAGGTTACAAACATCACAAATGTTTTATAACTGAAGCCCTCAGCCAAGTGATAATAATAATTTCCATATGCACGTTTGGTTCTAACATGGGAATATATTTCCAAAGATGGTCCTACAAAAAATGAAGCAGTTTCAACAAGTTTGAGAAAATCCCTCTTTTAGGTTACGAACATCACAAATGTTTTATAACTGAAGCCCTCAGGCAAGTGATAATGATAATTTCCATATGCACGTCTGGTTCTAACATGGGAATATATTTCCAAAGATGGGTGTGGTGTCTCTCTTCAAGGGAACATTTAAGGCTCACAGAGGCAACTGCTTATCTGCTGAATTCCATTTGAGTCCTGTTAGACTCCGTAGATCCCTAATGTGTTTTCAGCAGTAAGATATTAGGCCATTGGTCATGACAGCGTTTTCTTTGTTCTCTGCTTTTCCCATGACAACTGTGTATTATCTGGTTTGAAGCGTGAGTGCACACTAGGTCACTTCAGTCATGTCCACCTCTTTGAAACCCACTGGACAGCCCCCAGGCTCCTCTGTCCATGGAATTCTCCAAGCAAGACTACTGGAGTGGGTTGCTGTGCCCTCCTCCAGGAGATCTTCCCAACCCTGGAATCAAATCTGCATCTCTTATGTCTCCTGCATTGGTAGGTGAGTTCTTTACCACTAGCAGCCACCTGGGAAGCCTCTCTTGTTTGAAGAAGCATCCATGTCATAATTGCATTATTGTTCCAAGGGAACAGATTTGGTGTTGATACTCATGACTTGTATTGTAGTCAGTTCCTTTTCTGTTACTGTTTGTTTTTTGTTTGTTTGTTTTTTTCTTTGAGCAAAATTTTGAGGAAGATCTTTCACCAAAGAAGATTATCCAAAGATAGTGGGAAATTAGCATATTAAAAGATGTTAAATACAATTTGCCATTCAGTTCAGTTGCTCAGTCCTGTCCAACTCTTTATGACCCCATGGACTGCAGTATGCCAGGCCTCCCTGTCCATTGACAACTCCTGGAGTTTACTCAAACTCATGTCCATTTGGTTGGTGATGCCATCCAACCATCTCATCTTCTGTCATCCCCTTCACCTCCTGCCTTCAATCTTTCCCAGCATCAGGGTCTTTTCAACTGAGTCAGTTCTTTGCATCAGGTGGCCAAACTATTGGAGTTCAGCTTCAACATCAGTCCTTCCAATGAACACCCAGGACTGATCTCCTTTAGGATGGACTGGTTGGATCTCCTTGCAGTCCAAGGGACTCTCAAGACTCTTCTCCAATACCACAGTACAAAAGCATCAATTCTTCAGCACTCAGCTTTCTTTATAGTCCAACTCTCACATCCACACATGACACCTGGAAAAACCATAGCTTTGACTATATGGACCTTTGTTTGCAAAGTAATGTCTCTGTTTTCTAATATGCTGTCTAGGTTGGTCATAACTTTTCTTCCAAGAAGCAAACGTCTTTTAATTTCATGGCTGTAGTCTCCATCTGCAATGATTTTGGAGACTGTGGTATTGGAGAAAACTCTTGAGAGTCCCTTGGACTGCAAGGAGATCCAACAAGTCCATCCTAAAGGAGATCAGTCCTGGGTGTTCATTGAAAGGACTGATGTTGAAGCTGAAACTCCAATACTTTGGTCACCTGATCTGAAGAGCTGACTCACTGGAAAAGACCTTGATGCTGGGAAAGATTGAGGGCAGCAGAAGGGGACAACATAGGATGAGATGATTGGATGGCATCATCAACTCGATGGACAAGGGTTTGGATGGACTACAGGAGTTTGTGGACAGGGAGGCCTGGTATGCTGTGGTTCATGGAGTTGCAAAGAGTTGGCCATGATTGAGAGACTTAACTGAACTGAACGTATCTGACTCTTTGTGATCACATGGACTGTAGCACACCAGGCTCCTCTGTCTATGGAATTTCCCAGGCAAGAATATTGGAGTGTATTGGAACTTCCTTCTCCATTTGTTAGTTATATATTAGTCCAAAGACCATGCAGAATCAAGAAGAGAGGGTTTAGATTTATCCTGTTGTGGCAAAGTTTTAAGGTTATTGAAAAGCATGTGGAGCTGGATACAGTCTTACAGCCAACTTTGATAAATTGCAACCAGTAGTTTTCAAGTATGAATGAGGGGAAATGCTCTAAACAATCTATGCAAAGATGTTAGACATCAAGGGATATGCACAGATGAATATGTGTCAAGGATGATGCACATTGAGAAGAGTCAACAGCTGTGCAGAAACATGTTGGAGTTACAAGAGAAGATCTTGAAAGGACACAAGGGGACCAGTTAATTGTTGTTGTTATTGTTCAGTTACTTAGCTGTGTAAGTAACTGTTTGTGACCCCATGGACTGCAGCATGCCAGGCTCCTCTGATTTTTACTATCTCCTAGAAGTTTGCTCAGATTTATATTTACTGAGTCAGTGATGCTATCTAACCATATCATCCTCTGTCACCCACTTCTCCTGCCCTCAATCTTCACAGCATCAGCATCTTTTCCAATGAGTCGGCTCTTCACAGCAGGTGGCCAAAGTACCGGAGCTTCAGCATCAGTCTTTCCAATGAGCATTTAGGGTTTATTTCCTTTAGAGTTGGCCAGCTTGATCTCCTTGCTGTCCAAAGCACTCTCAAGAGTCTTCTCCAGTATCACAACTCAAAACCATCAATTATAACCAAGCGTTAATGGTAAATAACCAGATGAGAACCTCAACTCAGAGAATGGCAGTAGAATTTGAAGGAGAAAATGACCAAGAGATTTTTAATATGTAAAAGCCATATGACATGTCAGTTCCCTGGCTATTAGGTAAAAGAAATGTGAATGAACCTGTTATCTGTCACTTTCTGTTGCTCAATATCTTTCTCATGCACTGGTCAAATGAGGGGTCAGGTGGGGGGATGGAATCTAGGTTGGCCAATCATAGCATCTCATCTTCTTGAGGCTGGGGGGTAGCCATATGGCTCGAGGCATAGCTAGTGAAGAGTGACAAAGAAATTCTGAAATTACTAGAAATGTGATCTGCTCTTTTGTTCAGGAAATACAAAAATTACTTAACCCCAGAGTTACCATTTGCCATGTTTTCCCAAATGGAGAGTTCATATCAGAGAAGTTTGCCCAGAGAAAATTTTAGCCGAGAAAAGGAGAGGGAAGCCAGTCCCTGAAGATACTGTTAGAATCCTCAGATCCTGCTGAGTCCAAAGCTCCAATTCAGGTTACACAGACCACTGTATTCACTCTTTGAAAGCTTTTCTGAACTGTACTTCCATCCCTTACAATCAAAAAGAGTACTGACTTATGCAGCAGAAAAATTAAAGATGACTCTGAGCTTCTCAGCTGGGCATCTTGGAAAGGGTGGTAGGAGGCTGTGGTGGCCATGAGGGCCCCGTGGAAGAGAATATCTGGAGGCAGCATACATCTTAGTTTGAAAATGTCGCAGTGGAGGACCTGTCAATCAGCTCAGAGCTCAGCATGCTCTTCTCACTGTGACACATGCCAGCACCCATACAGGTGACATTCCCATTCCCATGGGTACACCCCACGCTGGGCACAGTGGTTAATCTGCCAACACTAATTCTACCGTGCCCTTGCTCCCTCAAGAAGCATTTCCTCATGCAAGCAGATGGTGTTATTGACAACAACCTCACTGATTTATAAATTTAAAATGAGTTATTGCTACCATGAGCTAATTAAATATTAATAGTGACAAAATGACTCCTGACTTCATGTATGATTCCATACTTCATGACTGATCACAGTGTTTGAAAAAGACTGAAATCGTAGTCGTGACCTGATGCTTTCTACTCTCAGGGTGTAAAGATTTGAAGAGAGACAGAGATTGAGTTGAAAACTTTGGAATAAGATAAGACTTTGTCAGCCTTGCTCTGGCTACTGTGACTGAGGATAATTCAAGCTACATTGTGAAACCCCTAATTCTAAGTGTAATACAAGTAGTTTTTTCTCTCCCCAGTGTGTTCTATTGATTGCAGACAAAATGTAATTACCTTCTGAGATATACTTTTCCCATCTTAACTCCCTCTACATGTGAAATGAACTGTAACAGACAAATTAGCTTTTTTTTTCTCCCTAGCTCTTAACATTCTTAGATTTTTTTCTCTTCTGATCTGATGTTTCTACTCTCTTACCAATATAGCAGTGCAATTGAGGATTAATGGTGTGTTCTACAAGGCCAGATAAAAAATAATATGCAGTCCAGCTTAGTGTCTAGAGTGTTACTGGATTAGACACCACAGCTGAAAGTCTTGTCTGAAATCATCACATCTCAAATCCTGTCTTACCCAGTGAGATACCCACACACACACTAGGTTTAATTGCATGTACAAAATATATTCTATTTTGTAGGCAGATTGGTTGGTTTACCAGTCATTTATAAGCTCCATCTCAATGTAATTTGTTTCCATTAGAACAATGGACCCTGAGCTCAGCTTTATTCTGTTGCTCTGTTCTGCACTATCTTTGTCAGCAGAAGAGGCAGCATCAGCTACACTATGACAAACAGACAAGCGTTAAATTTCAAAAATCAGCACACTTCATACAAATCGGGATGATGATATTAAAAATACTCTTGTAGGATAAGCATCGCAGTGGTTTACAGAGGGTAATGGTTGTTGACCATTAAAAGAGAAAAGGATACAAAGGTTTGTATCAGAAAACAAAACCAGGGGACTAGTTGGATCCTTTTAGGTAAAAATTTCTCCTTTTTAAAAAATAGATTCACAAAGAGTATTGTGACAAGAATTTTAAAAGCAATCCACATATTGCTTTTAAAATCTAAATTCAATCTAATCACAAAGCAAAAATGAACCTATCATTTCTTATTTTCCATAGGTCCATATTTTCCATAGGTTCTTATTTTCGAATAGGTCCACTTCATCGTATTTACGTATGTGTGTGTATGCATGTAGCCATATTCACTTATGTCTACTTACATATTTACGTAAATCTTTTTGTTTTTCTTAAATCCATGTGACTTTGCCTGTTGATATGTTGTATTTATGGCTTGGACAACAAGGAATCTGCCTGCAATGCGGGAGATTCAGTTTCTATCCCTGGGTCAAGAAGATCCCTTGGAGAAAGGAAAGGCAACCTACTCCAGTGTTCTTGCCTGGAAAATTCCAGGACAGAGGAGCCTGGCAGCCTATAGCCCATGGGATCTCAAAGAGAGCTGGACACAACTGAGTGACTAACAGACACACATACTGTATTTAGAACACATGACGAATTCTTGCTCAATATTAAAAAGAAAGGATATAATATAATTAAATATATTTTTTCATCAATGTCAGTTCTTTTGCAGAAATTGATGGACAGGGAGGAAGTGAGGGTGACATGAAAGACTTTAACATGTAGTTGTTGGTTTTTCATTTGTTTTTTTTTGATGAGAATATGGTGGAGGCAATACCTGATGGAGAAATTAATAAAGATACACCAGATGAGAACTGGCAGTGGCTATTAATTTAGCCTTTGCAAGCTCATCCGCCACCATCACTTGGGTTTGACAGAGATTCAAAGGCAGTCAGAAGAGTAAAAAAGCTTTATAGAGGAAAAAGACAAAGCTTCAGATGCACCCTGATTGGAGGTTAGGGAAACTGACTTGTAGGTTTCCAATCTATGTGATTGGTTTCAGGAGCATATGTATCTACCTTCCTCTGGTTGATCCTGAGTTGGAAATATGGGCCCAAATGAGAAACTGTCAGTCACTGACCAAGTCCCAATCTTCTGGGCCAATTGATGAGAGACTGAGCCCACAGTTCTATCGCTATGTGTGGTGTGGACACTGCTCACTTTTACAGTCAGTCCCTCCCTGGATAAAGGTTGGCATGATGGCCTACTGTGTGCACAAAACTTAAAATTAGTCTCTGAGTCCTGGGTGTGAATGAACCTTCAATGTCAAAAGAATGTCTCTGTGGTAAAATAGGACATCTTTGGTAAATTCCTATGTTACCACTTTGACAGTTATTTACTGAAATATATTTTATTAGTCATAGCTGTTTTAGTCTAAGTTCATAAATAGTTACTCAGGTCACCCTTTTGCTTTATATTTTCCTGTTTCTCCTAACATGGTTGGGCTTCCTTAGTGGCTCAGATGGTAAAGAATCTGCCTTCAGTGCAGGAGACATGGATTCGATCCCTGTATCAGGAAGATCCCTTGGCCAAGGGAACAACAACTCACTCTAGCATTCTTGCCTGGAGAATTCCATGGACAGATAAGCCTGGCAGGGCTACAGTCTATGGGGTCACAAAGACTCAGACATAACTGAACAACTGACATACACACACACTAACAAAACTGGCCTGGAGGTGGTCTGTGTTGATCTTTCAGGCAGCCACCCACACCAGCTCAATCAGGGTATGGTTTGAAATATTTTATTCTAAATTCAGCTTACAGTTTTAGTTATGTAATTGTTTCCCACTCATCTTACTTAAGATCTTGGAGTCATAATATTTCACCTCTTATCTTTTTTAATTTGTAAGTAAATTTATTTTGAAGTATAAATTTGAATCCATAGCATCTATACACAGGCAGATGACAAATAATACAGTGAACACTTGTGCAATTAAAACTCACATTAAGAAATTGATTGGGGTAGTTCTTTAGAAGACTTCAAAGCTCACCTTCAGTTTCTTTTTATTTATTTGTAAAATGATTAAACAAATGTCCCAGAATTGACTGTTAAATTTTGCTTTTTGATCTACAAATTTTGGTCTAGCCATGTGTTCCTTTAAGAGTCCACTGTTTAGGTATTTTTGCCTCCAGGAAGCTCTGCTGAACTATCCAACCAATATTTTCATGAAATGCACTTTTTCTAGATAAGATTTCATGTGGACCATCATTTATTAGTGGAGTAACCCCCAAATTGAAGGGACTCCATCTGACTGAGAATTAGATTCAGTAGACATAATGGTACCCCCACCTATCTATTCATAAGTGGTGGGAACAGAGGCCTAATATTAGTCTAAACATCAGAGGCAAATCATAGAATATATAACCACTTTCTATGAGCTTTCTTTTGAATTAACTCAATAGAACCAGATTTCGTATTGGACATACCTCTGGTTTTTGTTTTTGTTTTTTTTTCCGCCAAATTCTGTGAACCTAGGTGGGGGCTCTGAGGGATATGAGAGTAATGCTGGCATCATCTCTTCCTTTTTGAACGCACTTCGTGATTACAGGAGAGACAGAGAGTGTACTGTTGTCTATTTGGTTCAGGAAACTGATGAAAGGCAAAGGCTGCTGCTGCTGCTAAGTAGCTTTAGTCGTGTTCGACTCTGTGTGACTCTGTAGACGGCAGCCCACCAGGCGCCTCCGTCCCTGGGATTCTCCAGGCAAGAACACTGAAGTGGGTTGCTGTTTCCTTCTCCAATGCATGAAAGTGAAAAGTGAAAGTGAAGCAGCTCAGTCATGTCTGACTCTTAGCGACCCCATGGACTGCAGCCCACCAGGCTCCTCTGTCCATGGGATTTTCCAGGCAAGAGTACTGGAGTGGGGTGCCATTGCCTTCTCTGAGGCAAAGGCTGGCCTGAGGTAAAAATACAAATGGCAGAACTGGAATTCTCACTCAGATTTCTAATACTGTATCCTGGGCTTCTCCTCCTAAAACAAAGTTGTTATTTAGTCATTAAATTATGTTTGATTCTTTATGATCTCATGGGCTGTAGCCCACCAGCCTTCTCTGCTCATGGGATTTTCCTGGCAAAAATACTGGAATGGGTTACCATTTCCTTCTCCAGGGAATCTTCTTGACCCAAGGATTGAACCTGTATATTCTGTGTCTCCTGCACTAGCAGGTGGGTTCTTTCCCACTGAGCCACCAATATATTACTTCCTGATATCATATCTAGTATCTCAGAGAAGAAAAGGTGTCTCGTGGTCATTCTCCTTGAAACAGAAGAAATAAGAGATGCCACATCAGGGTTTGATCTAGAATGAACTCAAATCTGAACTTCCCTAATTTTCAATAAATTATTGGAGAAATTTACTGAATTCTTTCAAGGAGGTAGGTTCTAATCCTCCATAAATGCATATGCAATAACAAAAAAGCAAACTTCCCACTTGTTCTTTAGCATTTGAATAATATTTACTTCTTAAGGTGTCTATGAGGTAAGTGGGACACATTGTTAATATCATTTTGCAAGAATATAATTCATGATCAGACAAAGGTAAGGTGATTTGCCACCTTACAAAACTAAGAGCTGATGAAGCTTGGTATCAGCCCCAGTCTTGTCAATGTGAGTCTAGTTTTCCCTCCCAAGTTTCTTCTCTGAAGGTAACAATTTTTTCGGTTCCAAAAATCGTGACTAAAGATGAGTATTTATTAATGCTTGAAAGAGGAGGAATGCAGTGTAGCTATCCATGCCTGGCCTTGGTTGATTGGAATTCTCTCAGGTTTTTTGTTTTTCTTTTTTTTTTTGGCGGGGGGAGGGTAGGGGTAGATATGATCATGTTTGAAGACAAAACTGAAATGCAACAAGAGAAGCCAAGTCAAGAAAGTGTTACTTCAGCTATTCAATCAAATGAGCCTAACAGTCAATGCTGATGGACCACTAGCGTGTTCCTGGCTCAAACTATGGCTTAACAAAATACTGTGCAATGACCTCAATGGAAAAAAGAATATATGCGTGCGTATATAACTGAGTCATTTTGCTGTGTACCTGAAACCATCACAGTATTGTTAATCAACTATATTCTAATGTTAAAAAGTAAGAAAAAAGCAGATACATGCATATGTATAACTGAATCATTATATGAAACCAACACAACATTGTTGATCAACTATACTCCAATGTAAAATAAAAATCTTTAAAAGAAATAAAGTAGGCACTTGGTCTCTTGCCTGGAGGAACTTAAAATTCTTATTTGAGAAAGAATAGCAACATACACAAAGAAAAAAATGCAACATATAAACTTTAGTTTTTAGACTGTGTCCTATGATATACATAACTAATATTTGGGGCTCATTTGTGTTCCAGGACTATGCGACAGGCCCTGTGTCCTCATTCAGAATCTAAGACTTACAGTAGATGATCAACTTACTTGAGATCGCACAGTTCGGAAGTAGTGGAGACTGAGATTTTTTATATTTAATTTCCTATACAAATTGCAGGCTCCTGATTGCAGCAAGTTGTTTGTTCGCTGTTCAGTCAGTAAGTCATGTCAACTCTTTGTGACTCCATGGACTACAGCACGCCAGGCTTCCCTGTCCTTCAGTACTCCCTAAGTTTGCTCAAACTCCTGTCCATTGAATAGGTGATGGAATCCAACCATCTTATCCTCTGTTGTCCCCTTCTCCTCGTGCTTTCAGTCTTTCCCAGTATCAGGTTCTTTTCCAGCTAGTATTGGAACTTCAACTTCAGCATCAGTCCTTCCAATGAATATTCAAGGTTGATTTCCTTTAGGATTGACTGGTTTGATCTCCTTGCATTCCAAGGGACTCTCAAGAGTCTTCTCCAACACCATATTTCAAAAGCATCAATTCTTCAACGCTCAGCCTTTTTTTTTTTTTTTGGTCCAACTCTCACATCCACACATGGCTACTGGAAAAACCACAGCTTTGACTATTTGGATCTTAAAAAAAAAATTTTTTTAATTGCAATGATAATATACCCTTATTACTCTAGCTTTGTTTATATCTTAGAGGAATAGGAGTGTTGGCTCAGAGAAGAAAACAGAAAGGAAAAATAGAGAGAGGGCACAGAACGAGAGTGATTTGTATGTGTGCATGTGAGCAAGAGCAAATTTCTGTGTCTCAGCTCTCACCTGAAAAAAAGAAAATAGTATTGCAATTCCTGTAGGCATTTGCCAGGAGAATGGCAAATACGTAGCACTGACAAATCAATTGGAAACATCTTAACTAGAATGTAGGGAAAAATAGATTTTCCCAGTTTACTTCCTGTGATATTTTTTAATATAGACAAAGAAGTCACTTCAACTCTATTAGAAAATTGCTTTCTGAGTTTTCAATCAGTTTCTTCAGTGGCATCTTTGTACCTTGTAAAGTTGCAAAGTTTTCCATGTGATGATGCTCTTAGAAGAGAGAGTGTAAAATGTAATTGCTTTGGTAACATTTTGCAGCTACATCAAGAAGGACTTTGATGTCCCTGTGGTTTCAAAACTCAAATAACATCAACTGGATTTCCTAGACTTTTATTTTTTTTATATATATAACTGATCTACATTTGTATTAATCACAAGGTGCTGACAACTTGACAAATATTCCTTTGCATGGTGTTCAACTGATATTTTCAAGAGTCCAATAATATATCAAATGGAAGGGGGGAAGAGCTGATAAAAATAAATTTCTCACTGTTGATGGCCAGAGCTTTAGATCTTTAAAAATTGTTCATAGCTACAAGGTAGCATTACTTCAAAGAGATGAAAATCATCCAAATGGAGTGGAGAAACTTCAGCTTTTTCTGAACCACACTTCAATTGAGGGAAAAGAAGGTATCTACATCATTAACCATGGGGGGGAAAGCAGCAGTGTATGAATTTTCACAGTGTGTTTGTTATTTCTTCTGGACACAGTGTTCCAGGAAGCCCAGCTAGGTGATGATCTTAAGCCCCAAGCAGATGGTCTTTAAAATGATCATACAGATTTTCTTTCATAATGAATCTCATGAATCCTATAGGACTTATAATAAGAACTGTTCATACATATGAAAAGACAGATGTTTCTTTAGTCACTGCTCACCAGTTCTTTGGCTGAATCCAGGAAGAGCCATTAGCTATGATTTTATTTTCAAGCAGTTGAGTTACATGAGACTTTAGTCTCAACTAATCAGTGTCAAAACACCTTTTAAATGGAAATTATTTTTTTCTCATGGGTGGAGGATGGAGGCCTTGTGTTTAGGAGAATGGAAAATTAAGTCAGCTCCCTTTCATATGTATTTTTTATTGTTTCATAAGACTTGGGACATTCATCAGGCTTCTTTTTACAATTTTTGGTTGATGTAGCAAGACCCTGTTCAAAACCTATTTTCTGTCTGATGAACAGTGAATAGACTGACTATATAGAGAAAGAGTAAATTCTAAAGTTTGGATGTAATTGTGGTTTCTAATACTGCTCCATAAGACAGGAAACAGTTTCAATCCAGAATCTATCACTTGTTATTTTCCGAGTACATCTTGATGGATATAAAAAGATATTTGAAATAATTCAGTCTATCACCAATCTATCATCCTCCAAGTCACCTGAAGAGTTCTTTAAAATTAACCCTGAATATTTTTTGGAAGGACTGATGCTAAAGCTGAAGCCCCAATACTCTGACCACTCAGTGTGAAGACTCTGCAGCTGCTGCCTAAGTCACTTCACTTGTGTCCCACTCTTAGCAACCTCATGGACTGCAGCCCACCAGGCTCCTCCATCCAAAATCAGCTTTTTAAATCTTTTATTATATTTTATTTTTTTAATTTTTACCATATTTAAGGCATATAGCAAAGTGATTTACTTATATATGTGTGTGTGTGTGTGTCTATGCATTCTTTTTCAAATTCTTTTCCATTGTGGATTATTACAACATATTACAATATATGTCTCTGAGCTATACAGTAGGACTTTGTTGTTTTTGTTTAGCAATTTTATATACAGCAGTGTATATTTGTCAATCCAAATTTCTAGTTTATCCTTCTCCAGGGGATCTTCCAAACCAGGAACTGAACCAGGGGTCTCCTGCATGCAGGTTGATTCTTTACCAACTGAGCTATCAGGGAAGCCCCAAAATTTGTTTTCTATGTCTGTGAGTCCATTTTTGTTTGTAAATAGGTTCATTTGTACCATTTTTCAGATTTCACTTGTAAGCGATATCACGTGATACTTTTCTTCCTCTGACATTTCACTCTATAATAACGTCTATGTACACCCATGTTGCTGCAAATGGCATTATTTCATTCTTTTTCTTCTTTGAATAATATTTCATTGTACATATATCACATCTTATTTATCTATTCATCTGTCAGCGTACATTTAGGCTGCTTCCATGTCTGGGCTATTGTAGAGTGCTACTGTGAACACTGGGGTATGTGCATCCTGTTGAATTAGGGTTTCCTCTGGATATATGCCCCACAGTGGGATTGCTGGATCATACGGTAACTCAATTTTTAGTTTCTGAAGAAACTTCCACAGTGTTCTCCATAGCAGTTGAACCAATTTACTTTCCTACCAGCAATAAATGAGTGTTTTTTATTCTTCCCTCTCTCTCCTCTTCCTGTCTCATTTTCTTATTAACAGGAGACAACTGTAATGCAAAACTTTTCATGTAATTTTTTAAAGAAGTATTTTAAAAAGAAGCTGATTTGGTGAAAACAGTGCTGAGTTTCATGGGTTGAATAATTATCCAGAGACCTCAAACCAGATGAAGGTGTTAAAACAGAGGGTGAAGGAGTGCCAAAGTCAATTGCCCTGTGAGCATGTCTGAAGTCCTCTGGTGACCTTGAACTTGAAGTTTGATGCTTGCCTAAGAGAAAAAAAATATAGCCTAAAACCCCCCCAACCTGGGAATTATAATAGGAGACCTTCATAAAAATGAGATCCCAAAAAACTAAACCCTCAGTAAAAAGATGAATGTTAAATCCCACACTGAAGGCATGTTTTCCTTAACCTTGAACAGGAAGAGGAAAATTTCTCTTTAAGAATTCATGATCAAAAACATACTTTATATGGGATTTGGTTAGATATTTAACTGTCTATCATGGAAAAAAAAAAAAAACCTCTCTTTTCATTCAAAAGGACCTATCACTGATGTCCCCCAGATGGCTAACTTAGACTAATTTGAAATCTTAGTGAAGCAGTGCAGAGTCTCCAAAGAGACAAAAGACCCCCGAAACACTCACTCTCCATCATTCTCTCTCTCTGTGTCTCCATTTCTCCCTCCTTATCTGTCTCTCTCTCATATACATATACACATATCATAAAAAGCCAGCCAAACAAGCAAACTTCATCATAACAAAACAGCATGAGAAACAGTCAGAATAAAAAGATAACAAAAGCACAAAGATTTCCATTTTCAGAATTATGAAATGCAGAATTTTAAAATATGTTTTACTAAATAAGAAATGAAAGAGGTATTTGAAAATATAAATCAGGAGCAAGAGACTGTAAATCATGACAAAGCAGACCTTCAAATCATTTAAATAGAACTTTTAGTATCAGTAGTAAGTGGTAACTGACTCCAGTATTCTTGCTTAGAGAATTCCATAGACAGAGGAGCCTGGTGGGTTGCAGTCCGAGGGGTTGCAAAGAGTCAGACACGAATAAAATAACTTAGCAATGCAGTAATTAAAATTTATAAGCAAAATAAATATGTTAAACAAAAGATTTAGTAAGAGCCAGAGAAAGAGTTAATGAACTGGATGATAAAATGCAAATAAAATAAAAGAAAAATTGCAATATTCAGCACAAGAAGCCAAAGAAAGATACAAAAGGGAGAACCAAGTATGAATATCTAGAATATTCTAATCAGCATCAGAAGGAGATAATAGATCAAGACAATTTTCATGAGACAAAAGCTGAAGACACTCAAGGATTGTTGAAACATGAATTTTAGATCCCAGATCCCAAATAATTCAAACAAAGTAAGTGAACATAAATTGACCCTCAGAGACATTCTATTAAGACTATAGGAAACTATCTAAAATGAGAAGACTTTAAATATCACCTTCAGCAAGTGGCAGTGTAATAATTGACTTAGCAGCATGTCTATAGACCAGTGGTTAAAGGATGTGGCAATGAATACCCAGACTGTTCAACAAGTTTAGTATTCAACTTCAGCTCTATCCTGAGCAAAGATCTTTCTTAATCATAAATGAAATAAAGATATTTTAACCAAATAATAACTGAGAGAATTTACTGCCAACAGGAATTCACCAACAATATCATAACAGTTGTACTTGAATAGAAAGAAAATGATTCTAAAGAGAAGATCTGAATTGCTAGAAGGAAGGATGAGAAAAATCAATAAGTATTTGGAGAAGTGAAATATAGACATTGACTTTCCATGAAAATAATGTCTGAAGATCTGAAGACTTCCCCAGTGGGCTGGTAGTTAAGACTCCACCTCCCAAAGCAGGGGTGCGAGTCTGATCTCTGGTAAGGGAACTAAGTTCCTTCATGACACGCAGTGTGCCCAAAAAGAAAAGAAGTCATATCTAGACAATTTATGTGTGTGTTTATCAAACAACCAAAGAATAAATCAGCTAAAACTATACAAGCTCAGAGAACTGAGAAATAATACTCTTTTAATAGTTTCATGGTGCTAACATATGTTTAAGCATGAAACTAGAGAAGCTAATCTCATTAGTAAAATCAAATGCAAAAATAGACAAAAACTAATGAAAAAGTTGGTTTATTTCAGGAATACAAGATTGGCTTCACACTAAAGCATCAATCAGTATACCTTACTGAATTTTTTTTTTAAAAAGTGTTAGATTCAACTCACCATCCACTCATAAACTAAAAATATAAAGTATTTTAGTCAATTAAGGATAAAAAGGAATTTTCATGCCTGAGAAGTAATATCTTTTAAAAACTATAAAATTTGATAGCAAATGTAACTCATTTTTAAAGTGAAAAAATCAAGATTTTATTTTTATTTTATTTTATTTTTTTAAATTAATTTAATACTTCATTCTGTTTCACAATACTGCATTGGTTTTGCCATACACTGACATGAATCAGCCACGGATGTACACGATCTCCCAATGCCGAAGCCCCCCACCACCACCTCCCACCCCACACCATCTCCCCGGATCATCCCGTACACCAGCCCCAAGCATCCTGTATCCTGTATTGAACATAGACTGGTGCTTCATTTCTTATATGATTGTATACATGTTTCAGTGCCAATCTCCCCAATCTATTCAATATTGTATTCAAAATCCTAAGTAAGGCAGTAAGTCCAGAAATAGAAGCAAAAGACAGAGGCACTGGAATAGAAATTAAATCTGCCATTATTTTCAAATACTAGGCAATCTATGAAACAATAACCATAAATATGGAATTTATTGGAGTCACTGGCATAAACTAGCACATGAGTTTGAGCAAGCTCTAGGAGTTGGTGATAGACAGGGAAGCCTGGCATGCTACAGTCCATGGGATCACAGTCAGACATGAGTGAGCGACTGGATTGGACTGAACTGACTGCTATAAAACCACTATTCAGATTTCAAGTGTGTTTCTCCACACATAAAACAATCAGCTAAAAATGTAATACACAAGAAACTATGTATAATAGAAAGAAAAAAAGTGCCTAGAAATAAATTTCAAAATATCTTGCAAGTTTAAAAAAAAGACATTTTAAAAATTTATTGAAATGGCTAAATATGTTTATATCAATATTGGATAAGACAACCTCATATATTGTGAAGACTGTATATTATTGACTTAAAGAAAAATACACAACATAATAGCTGTGAGCTTAAGTTTTACTTAGATTCTTACTGAGGACTACAGCCTGGAAGACAACCACTCTGTGCTATAGAACTGTTCTGAAGAGGTAGGAGAGAAGCCAGAATATGCATGTCTTTTTTGTTTTTTTTTTTTACTAGTATATACATGCAGTGAAGCATCAGTTCAGTTCAGTTCAGTTCAGTCACTCAGTCGTGTCCAACTCTTTGCGGCCACATTAATGGCAGCATGCCAAGCTTTCCTGTCCATCACCAAATCCCAGAGTCCACTCAAACCTATGTCCATTGAGTCAACGATGCCATCCAACCATCTCATCCTCTGTCGTTCCCTTCTCCTGGTGCCCTCAATCTTTCCCAGCATCAGGGTCTTTTCAAATGAGTCAGCTCTTCGCATCAGGTGACCAAAGTATTGGAGTTTCAGCTTCAACATCAGTCCTTCCAATGAACATTCAGGGCTGATTTCCTTTAGGATGGACTAGTTGGATCTCCTTGCAGTCCAAGGGACTCTCAAGAGTCCTCTCCAATACCACAGTTCAAAAGCATCTGTTCTTCGGAGCTCAGCTTTCTTTATAGTCCCACTCTCACATCCATACATGACCACTGGAAAAACCACAGCCTTGACTATATGGACCTTTGTTGGCAACGTAATGTCTCTGCTTTTCCATATATCTTTGTAAAAGATTACTGCTAATCATAACTAGATATTATCAGCTAATGATATTAGTGCTTTCCTATGGGGAATATGCAAGAATCTGGATTCTCTGATATTCTTCCTGAGATATGCATCTTTTTAAGGCCTGTTTATGGCTTCCTAGGTGGTGCTAGTAATCAAGAAACCCCCCTGTCAATGCAAGAGACATAAGAAATATGGGTTTGGTCCCTGGTCAGTAAGATCCCCAAGAAAGCACTCTAGCATGCCTTCTTGGAGAATCCCATGGACAGAGGAGCCTTTCAGGGTATAGACATTAGGGTCACAATGAGTGGGACATGACTGAAGCAACTTAGCACACATACTACCCAGTTATTTCCCAGCTAGAGTTCTTCTTCCTGTTTTTATTTATTTATTCATTTTAATCCTGAATTCTCAAGTTACACTGTCGGTGGACAACTACATGGGGTTATGCCTTAACCTTTGTAAAACTGAGTGGTGACCAATGCTCCTTTGTTTGTCTTTGTTCACAATATCCATACAGGAAAACATGAATTTGGATTTCTGTCTCACATCATTCAGAAAACTCAAGTGCTGTTAAATTAATTACTTTATAAGACAGTACAGATGAAGAATATCTTGATGACTTTGGGGGAAAAAAAAACAGATTTCTTAAACCAAACTAATCATTAAGAAAAAGGTGATACACATAAATACATAAAGAATGAAAGGATGAAAGGACAAATCAAAACTGAAGAAGGTATTTGTAACAAAAGTCTAAGTATTTATAAGAATATACAAATACTCTGGAATAATAAAAAGTTATCTCAAGAAGAGAAGGCAATAGGATAAAGTAATAGGATCAAGTAATCTTTGAGTGTAGTGTTTTAAAAAAAAAGAAAGAAAAGCCAATTTGTCAATTTGTCTAAATCAGTGAGAGGAAGTGATGGGCAAACTGGAAGGAAAGCAACCTGTACCACGTAAAGCTCTGGGAGTTTATAAGGATTTTGGACTTAACTGAAAGTACAATTGGAAGCCAGTGAAGAATTCCAAAGAGGGAGATGATGTGGATTGTTATAACTTTTTAAAAGATCCCTGTGATCATTGTCAAAGGCTGAAGGGGCATTGCCAAAGAGCAGTGGGAAGTTACTTGCCAGGTTAAAGTGACTTCATGAAGGGAGGAGGAGAGGAAATGGTGATGTAGACACTGTTATGAAGCTTGAATCCAGAGGACCAGGGGGTGAAAATGACGAGGGAAAAGAAGCAGATGTGTTTTCGAGAATTAAAGCTAAGTAGTGTTATGCTTCACTTTCACTTTTCACTTTCATGCATTGGAGAAGGAAATGGCAACCCACTCCAATGTTCTTGCTTGAAGAATCCCAGGGACCGGGGAGTCTGGTGGGCTGCCTTCTATGGGGTTGCACAGAGTCGGACAAGACTGAAGAGACGCAGCAGCAGCAGCAGCAGCAGCAGCAGGGTTATGCTGGTGCCAGTGGAATAGATGGTAAATTCTGGGGCAAGTGTTGGAGAGGAGAATCTAGAATTTTGTTTTGGACTTGTAACAATTGACCTGCTCATTTTACGTACCCCTTGGAGAAGAGATAGGCTACCCACTCCAGTATTCTTGGGCTTCCCTGGTGGCTCAAATGGTAAAGAATCTGCCTGCATTGCAGGAGACCTGGGTTCGATCCCTGGGTTGGCAAGATCTCCTAGAGAAGAGAATGGCTACCCTCTCCAGTATTCTAGCCTGGAGAATTCCATGGACAGAGGAGCCTGGCAGGATACAGTCCATGGAGTCACAAAGAGTCAGACATGACTAAACAACTTTCGCTCAACTCACCTCACTCACACTAGAACTATTTCTGTTGTTGGTTAATAGACAAGAAACTTATTGGGTTGGCCAAAAAGCTTGTTTTTCTTATAGAAAAACCTGAACAAACTTTTAGTCAGCTCAGTAACTTGTAGGGTATTATAGACTGCAGGATTTGAATCAGCTGGATGAACATTTAAGGCAGATTTTTGCCACTTGCATCCTTGGATGTAACACTGTGACACTTTTCCTTTATGAGCTTTGTTTTCCTCATCCTCAAAGGTCATCATAAAGTTTATATATTATGTGTATATTTTACATTCTTGGCACATTTTAGGTACTTAAATACTAACGAGGCTCTCTCCCTTCCATAGTTTATGATGAGAGAACTAAGTGAAGCAATGGTGTCCATTATATGTTATACAACTGGGAGTATGGGTAAAGGAAAAATCTGTTATTGATTCCTATTCCAATTAATTTTTTTCAAGATCTCTTTTTTGTAGTTACACCCTCAGACTGATAGATAATAATAGGTGATCAGTTGCTCAGTTGTGTTTGACTCATTGTGACTCCATGGACTGTAGCCCACCAGGCTCCTCTGTCCATGAGATTTCCCAAGCAAGATACTGGAGTGGGTAGCCATTTCCTTCTCCAGGGGATCTTCCTGACCCAGGGATCAAACTCATGTTTGCTATGTCTCTTGCATTGCAGGCAGACTCTTTACTGCTAATATAGCGTGACATATTTTGCTATTCTCTCAAAAGAGTAACCTCCTATGAGAGGTGAACAGTCTTGCATCCTGTGCGGGAGAGAACAAGAAGACAAGTTCAGGCACTGAAATGAAGAAAGTAGGGTATGTGAGGTCAAAGTATGATGATCGCTGGCTAATTCACCAGCTAATGACAAATTCACCAGCTAATGAAACCTTGATTTAAAGAATCCATCTCCACTAAGCAGAGCTAAGTGTTTATCTTCTTCTTTTGCAAGTTACCAACCAGATGAATTTTCTCACATTGTTCTGGGAGAGAAGAAAACTAGACTTTATTTTCTGCTATCTTCATGCACAAATGAAGGCCAAATTAAAGGTTAAATACAAAAGAAAGAGGGATAAATTGAATGCATGGGTAAGCAAAGTGGATACACCTTATATAGAATAGAATGAAGTCTTCTATGAAATTATTTTAAAATAATTTCAAAGTCAGATACAAAACATGTATCTGACTTCCACTGGCATACCATTTCAGACTGGTGAACCTCATAGGTCTCTTTTTCTCCTTCCACTCTTTTTCTACCCCTTCTTCATGTCTTTTTTCTTCTCTCCCCCTCTCTCTATTCCCATCCTTCCTGCTTCCTTAGCCCTTTTTTTTCTCTCTCTTCCTGTCATCAGTACATAGTTTTAACAATGATGTTTCAGAGAGCAAGGTGAGTGACTCCTCTTTGAAAATTGGTTTTACTGTCTTCCTTAATGGCACTTTGGAGATAAAGTTGTCCCTTTACTACTTGAAAATGCAAAATTGGTACGCCAGGAAAATGTACTATTGTAAGGCATGGTATAGTACCATTGTCTGATGGAATGACAAATGTTAATACAAGTTCACATTCCACTTTTACCTTTCCCTTGCTGTATCATCTTGGAAAGCCACTTTGAGTCTGTTATATAAATGGGCCAAAGGCAGTCCCTGTTTATTAACCTAAAATGGTCCCTGCTGTGTTTCCGATTTCACAGCAGCCTTGGACCATTAGCCTAAAGCCTGCTGATGTTAAAATCAAAATCTTATGTACATACATATGCAGAGATACATCTATAGCTGTCTATCTGTCTGTCTCTTTCTCTCTCTTTACAGAGAAAAGAGAAAGAGTTCACATAAACATATTTTAACCACCTAGAGCCTATGTACTTCACATTTCCTGCAAAATTGCAACCATCATCTGCTAACCACTGATATGACAACCTTATAACCATATCTCATCTTCTGCCTCCCCAGACATTCCTCATTTGCTGCCGAGAGATAGGATGTGTTACCTAGACATATAAGCACCCTCTATGATCTGCTCTTTTCCCTTGTGAGGTCCTTCAGACACCTTTTAAAAGGAGGTCCTATTTCCCCAAAAGCTTTGTGCCATGGTCTGTGGACAATCTCTTGCTGTGAGAGACTCCTCCCATACCACTCTGTCCAAACACAGCCCCAGAATGCTGTGCTGCTACCTTTTGCAGCTTTGTCTCTTTCTAGATTACTCCTGAAATCCTTGAACTTGTCATAGTGTCTCATTTATAAAATAGGGCAGTGTTATTTAAGAGTCTAGCATCATGCCAGAAATTTAATTGGACATCATTAAATGTACTACCCCCTTTTTTGAGTCATTGATTCATATGCTGTCCCTTGTACTAGAACAAGCAGAGAAGAGAGACAATAACCATTACTGTCATGTACTTAAACATTTTAGAGTTGCCTCTTTGGGGCTGGAGGAATAAAGTTGTAGTTGTGGAGAGTTTGGATCAGTTGGCTCTTTCAAATAACTGATTGAAATCTGCCAAATTCCCATACTGCATACCATTTAGGGGGACAATCCTACAGACAGTGAACTTCATCCCATGTCTTTTTCCTTAGGAGGATATGTGTGTGTGTGTGTGTGTGTGTGTGTGTGTGTGTGTGTGTGTGTGCTTGCTCAGTTGCTCAATCCTGTATGACTCTCTGTGACTTTATGGACTGTAGCCCACCAGGCTCCTCTGTCCATGGAATTTTCCAGGCAAGAATATCAAAGCGGGTTGCCATGCCCTCCTCCAGGGTATCTTCCCAAACCAGGAATCGAATCCATGTCTCTTGGGTCTCCTGCATTGGAAGATGGATTCTTTACCACTATGCTATCTGAGAAGCTTCCTTTAGGATGATAGTATAACAGACTGTCTTTTGCTGGGACAATAGGAGAAATATTTTCCATGTTCAGATTAGTGAATAAGCAAATTTCTCTTTTCCTTCTAGGGATAGGGAGGGACAAGTAAATGGGCAAAACAAGCAGTCATTCTCTACTAAAATGGACTCTAGCAGAGGAAGTGCAGGGCATGGTGAAAATAGACAAGACAAGCAGTCATTCAGAACAGAGGGTGTTCAAAACACCCATGACCACCAAAAAGGTTTCTACAGCACAGCATATCAAAATATTGAGGCCAGATTTCTGTAGTTACGAAGGAATAGTAGCTTACTTGAGCAAAAAAGCTCACTTCTTCCAAGAAGCCATTCCTGACTAGAACAGTGTGGGCTGCACTCTAGGATATAAAGTCTTTATTGTAGTACCAATCTACACTATAATCTAATATATTATATGTCTAATCTAATCTATAAGTCTGTTATAGTGCTAATCTACACTATAATCTAATCTATAATATAAATCTAATCTAATCTATAATATAAGTCTCTGCTGTTGCTGCTGCTGTTAAGTCGCTTCAGTTGTGTCCAACTCTGTGTGACCCCATAGTCAGCAGCCCACCAGGCTCCCCCGACCCTGGGATTCTCCAGGCAAGAACACTGGAGTGGGTTGCCATTTCTTTCTCCAATATGTGAAAGTGAAAAGTGAAAGTGAAGTCACTCAGTCATGTCCAACTCAGCAACCCCATGGACTGTAGCCCACAAGGCTCCTCCATTCATGGGATTTTCCAAGCAAGAGTACTGGAATGGGATGCCATCGCCTTCTCCGAATATAAGTCTCTATTATAGTACCAATCTATCCTATAATCTAATCTATAAACCTAATCTAATCTATAAATCTATATTATAGTACTAATCTACACTATAATCTATAAATCTAATCTATAAGTCTATATTATAGTACTAATCTATACCATAATCTAATCTATAAGGTGAAGTCACTCAGTCCTGTCTGACTCTTTGCAACCTGTGGACTGTAACCTACTAGCCTTCTCCATCCATGGAATTCTCCAGGCAATAATACTGGAGTGGATTGCCATTTCCTTCTCCAGGGGATCTTCCTGACCCAGGGATTGAACCCGGGTCTCCTGCATTGGAGGCAGACACTTTAACCTCTGAGTCACCAGGGAAGCCCCAAAATATAAGTCTAATCTATAAGTCTCTATTATAGTACTAATATATACTATAATCTAATCTATAAATCTAATCTAATCTATAATATAAGTCTATATTATAGAACATTATGCTTTAATGGGGAAGTTGGGTGTACCAGGGCTTCCTTGGTGGATCAGATGGTAAAGAAACTGTTTGCAATGCAGGAGAACTGGGTTCAATCCCTGAATCAGGAAGGGAAGATCCTTTGGAAAAGGAAATGGTAACCCACTCTAGTAGTCTTGTTACAAGAAGCCCATGAACAGGGGAACCTGGCAGGCTATAGTCCATGGTGTCCCAAAGAGTCAGACATGGCTGAGTGACTAACATTTTTTTTTAACAGTGTTGTTATACTGGATAAAGTTTTGTATGTGGACTCTCACTTACTGACCCTGTGGTCTTGGAGAAGTTTCAAAATCCTTTTGAGACTCAGTTTCTACCTCTAAAAAAAAAATTAACAGTGGAATATCTACAGACATGTCTCAAAGATATTGAGGATTTGGTTTCAAGACCACCACAATAAAACAAGTATTACTATAAAGTGAGTCACACAAAATTTTTGTTTCCAAGTGTATGTTAAAGTCTGTAAGTGTTCAATAGCATTATGTCTTTAAAAATTAAACTTAAGAAACACCATTAATTAAAAATAATGTTGTTGGGAAAATGATACCAATATTCTTGCTTGATGCATGTTGTCACAAATTTCCAATTTGTAAAAGACATGATACCTGCCAAGTGCAATAAGCAGAACAGAATAAAACCAGATATGCCTGCATGATAAAATATTTAGGAAAAAATATTTTAAAAATTAATCAAAGCAAGAGATACATTGAAAATAAAGTGGGCAATGGAGCAGGAACTGGTGGGGCAAGAATCCTGATGGTGATGTAGGTCCGGGTGTCTCGGAAAGAAGGGAGGAAAGGAAGGAAGGTGGATAGGTACACTCTAGATGTCAGAGCAGAAAGGCTTGTCTAGGGTGAGGGAAGTCACAGAGTAAAGATGACTTACTGGATGAGCCCCATATTGGGCTGGAAATGTCCACAATTATGGTCCTGCCATGCACCATCATGGCTGGGGCGCTCCTCTGATAGGGTAGCCTCAGAGTGAATTCAGCAATGGATTCTGAAGCTGTGGCAACTATTACAGGCTGTCAGCTCACTAGACTCCTTGCTATGGGTCTTCTTGTGAAAATGGAGTTGAGTAGCATGTTAAGTGTCAGCTCTAGTCCATCCCTTGTGCTGCACAGATTGACTTCTTCATCCACGTATGGGGAACAACTCCAGCACAGCACACAGATACTAGGAAGAGGAAGGTTAGTGGGATGAATGGCAGTCACCATTGCTACCACTGGTCACAAGGTTGCAACGGGTACTCTTTGTTTTCTTCTTGCGTTACCCATTCTAAATGCCCCTCACTCTCAGTGATTCTGCAGGTCTTACTGGCTTACCCGGTGGTGTAACTGAGACAATCATTCCTCAAGGAGGGAAACTCTTCATCAGGCCAAAAGTGAAAATCTATCAGTCATGTCCTGCTCTTTGCAATCCCATGGACTGTAGCCTGTCAGGCTCCTCTGTCCAAGGAATTCTCCAGGCGAAAATACTACAGTGGGTGGCTATTCCCTTCTCCTGGGATGCTTCCTTAACCCATGGATCAAACCCAGGTCTCCTGCATTGCAGGCAGATTCTTTACGAACTTAGCCACCAGGTGTCATCACGTCAGGGTTGCCCCAAGTGTCCATGCACAGATATAATGAAGCAAGGAGTAGCAAGATGCTTTCCGTATATTCTTCCTTTACACATAGTTGGAAAGTAAAAACACCTCTTCTTACTGATCTGTCCGAGTCAATGAACACTGGGAAGATGATTCATCTTCCTGCCAGCAGGTCACTTTGAGCCTAAGGAATGCTAAAGTTCCCAGACAATCACTAAAGCCTGTAGTCCATGGTAAAAATGTGCCTCCTTTGGGGACGGGAATGCTAACCCCAGAGTGTATAGCTCTTGGGGGACAAGGGAGCCCAAATGAGCCCTGTGAATCTTGAGAGTGAAGATATGTGAGAACATTCCTGCTTCCATTCCTTGGTTCTTGGACTCACCTTCCCTTCTGACTAGGAAAACAAGACTTAGCAACACTTACAGATTTCTCTGTGCCAGCACTCTGCTTTGAGTAATGGCATCCCAAACTTCCAGAGCATCTCTAAGCAGGTGTCACAACTGCATCTTCACTAAGCTGCTTTAACATTCTATCAAGTCAATTGCCTTTCTTTTTAGATTTCTATCCAGCTGGGAGGCCATTGACTTCCACCCAGAAATCTATATATGTATTCTCATCTCAGGCTATTTCTGCTTTCACACAAGGGATAACCAGGTTCAGCTATCTTACTTCTATCCATTGGAAAAAAATATATCTCTCTTGTCTTCCAGTGCCACATCTTAATGTTTAAGGCAACCACCATCTGTTTTTGATTTGCATGAACATCCCAAACGGACATATACATCAACCAAGTTTGAGAAGTTTCCTCTTCTTTCTGGTGGTCATATGATACCTGCTTCCCACCCCCCACCCCCCACATACACACATACTCAATCATGTCTGACTCTTCCTAATCCCATGGACTGCAGCCAGACTCCTCTGTCCATGAAATTCTCCAGGCATGAATACTGGAATGTGTAGCCATTCCTTTCTCCAGGGTATCTTCCCCACCCAGGGGTTGAACCAAGGTCTCCTGCACTGCAGACAGATTCTTTGTTATCTGAGCCACCAAGGAAGACCCCCCTCCCTGCCCAGTCACACAAAATTACAGGTGTGAGCTGGGTGCAATAAGGATGCTATTGTGCTATATATCAACGGGTCTGGCTCACATGGCCATGAAGCTTGTCCATGGCATTTGATTCTACTTGGTCTTAGTCTTAGATGTAGTTTCATCATAAGATGAACTGCTGCTAGATCCTAAGGTTATGGATTGCCCAACTTTATATAAATAGGACTGATAGAATCAGCTCATAATAGGCAGCCTGGGTGTGTGATTACTAGTGTCTCATAAACAAGTGCTTCACCTCCTTTGGCATCCTGTAATGGGTCAAGAGTACTTTCTTGATTGAATTGCTGCAGGCGGCATGTCCTTGCCTTAGAACTTGAGGGGTCAGCATCTGGACTCATCTGCAGTGACTTGCCACATTCCATACTGCAGCCTTTCCCACTATCATCACCTCCAACTGTTTAAGACTCCCTCTAGGTCAGGCTCCCTTCCTCCATCCTCATGGGTTGTAATGGAAACTACAGCCCCTAATGCTAAAGCTTAAGATAGTGAGGCCACCATCTCCATGAATATTAATAAACCCTGCTCTGCCATGACTCTTTGACTACCCACCCTGCTCTTTAGAGGAGAGCTACCAAGAAAATTCTTAGAAATGCCAAATCTGGTTCAGTTCCTGGGTGGGGAAGATCACTTAGAGAAGGAAAGGCTACCCACTCCTGTATTCTTGCCTGGAGAATTTTATGGACAGAAAAGTCTTGCAGGCTATAGTCCATAGGGTCATAAATAGTCAGACATGACTGAGCGACTAACCCTTTGACTTTCACTTTTCACCAAAGTGTTAAACCACATGTCATAAAAAATGCTTCAAGACAATGAGTTTATGTTTGCCCAGTCCATAGGGTCACATGCCAACATGCGATCAAGCACCTTAAACTCCAGTTCCAGGAGTGCGGCCCTGGCTCCTCGGTGTATGCTAGGTGCCCTTTGCAGCTTTTGTAAGGTATAGCATCTTTTGTTTCTATCAGATCTAGCAAATCCCCAGCTGAGCCTGATATTGTGGGACTTATTCTCAGTTATTGGTCTATGATCCAAAAGAGCAGACAGGCAGCTCCAGAGAGGGGATCTTATTGCTTTGCTGGGGAAAAGCTTTTGCAATATCTTTGTACACAGGGGAAGTGCTTGCTCTTACCAGGGAGGGCTGTGTCAACGCTGGAGACACTGACGGACCAGGTGAGGTCAGAAAGCTGAAATCCCTAAGATCATTTGTAGAGATGCCCTTCCATTCCATTTCACAAGGCCCAGATTTTATCAGAATCTTTATGTTAGCAAAACTGACCTGTCTTGATTCAGCCTATGTCCCTGGAACACTCTGCAATGACTATCAAATCCTATATTTTCTTCTGTGCTGTGTCTATTCTTCCACTGAGGAGATAAGGACTTCTTAAATTGTAAAGAAACCCTCTGCCTCTCATGCTTATTTTTAAACTGCTTATCGATAGTTTTTAATTCTTTTAATAGGCCATTTCTTTGGAATAAATGTTTACATCTCTTCAAAATACTAATTCCCAGTATTGAGGCATTTGGAGGAGTCTCCGGGAGCTAATTAGGTTTAGATAAGTTGATAAAGAGGTATGTGTGCTCAGTCATGTCTGACTGTTTTGTAACCACATGAACTGTAGCCCACAGGTTCCCCTGCCCATGAGGTTTTCCAGTCAAGAATACTGAGTGGGTTGTCATTCTCCAGGGGGTCTTCCTGACCCAGAGATCAACCTGTGTCTCTTAGGTCTCCTGTATTGCAGGTAGATGCTTTATCCCTGAGCCACCAGGGAAACCCTTGGAAATCAAATGAGTCAATCCTAAAGGAAATCAACTCTGAGTACTCATTGGAAGAACTGATGTTAAAGCCCCAGTACTTTGGCCACCTGATGCGAACAGCTGGCTCATTGGAAACAAAACAAAGCAAAACAAAACAAAACACCCTACTGCTGGCAAAAGAAGAAGGGGGCATCAGAGGATGAGATGGTTAGGTAGCATCACCAAATCAATGGACATGAATATGAGCAAGCTCCAGGATATGGTGAAGGACAGGTGAGCCTGGTGTGCTGTAGTCCATGGAGTCACAAAAAGTTGGAGAAAACTTAGTGACTGAACAGCAACAGCAAAACAAGTTTGTGAGGGTGGAGCCACCATGATGGGATTATTGCCTTTATAGGAAATTGAAGGGAATGAACCTCTTTTTCTCCACCATGAGGACACAACAGAAATGCAGTCATCTACAAGTCAGGAAGAAGGCTTTCACTAGAACCTGACCATGACAGCACTCTGATCTTTGACTTCCAGCTGCCAGGACTGATAAATAAGTTTCTGTTGTTTAAACTCCCCCAATCTATGGTATCTGATAAAGCAGCCCAAACAGACTAAGATAGTAATGGGTACCGAGGGCTTTGGTGTTGTCCATGGGATTCTCCAGGCAAGAATACTGAAGTAGGTTGTCATGCCCTCCTCCTGGGGATCTTCCTGACCCAGGAGTCTAACCTGAGTCTCATGTCTCCTGCAGTGGCAGGCGGGTTCCTGACCACTAGCACCACCTGCGGTGCCGCTGTAACAAATAACTAAAATGTGGGTGAACCTTTGGAACTGGGTAACGGATAGAGGACATCTCAATGCAGTGATCAGTGCATGGTGTCAGACTCTAGTAGTCTTTTTAGTCTCAGGATTTGGTTTTTTAAAGCAGTTTGGGGCAATATCCAATTATCACACATTTGTGTTTCTAAATATGATGGGATCAGAAGACAGATTAGTGAAAAGTAATGTTTTATTGTTCAGTTTCTAAGTCTTGTCTGACTCTTTGTGATCCCATGGACTGCAGCACACCAGTCTCCTCTGTCCTTTACTATCTCAGAGTTTACTCAAATTCCTGTGCATTGAGTTGGTGATGCTATCTAACCATCTCATCCTCTGCCATCCTCTTTCCTTTTACCTCTGATCTTTTCCAGAATCAAGGTCTTTTCCAGTGAGCCAGCTCTTCTAACGAGGTGACCACAGTATTGGAGCTTCACCTTCAGGATCCGTCTTTCCAGTGAATAGTCAAGGTTTATTTCCAACGTAATGTGCTTTAGTCTATCTGACTCTTCAAGAGGACATAGATCTAGGTGGAAAATCTACAGAGGTAGTATTTTCCACTTATCAGTCAGACAAGTAGGGTAACAGCGTCTTCTCCACAGTTTGAATATTGTTAAGTGGCTCCTGATGAAACATATCTGGGGAACAAAATTCAATCAGGTGTTTTTTCTCCAGGATTTCTTGGAACTCCCATTTGCTTCTTTAATGAGTATTGTAAAAAGAGTAAGCAGCATTAAACAAATGTATTTTCCGATAATGACTTTCTTTCGTGGAGCATCACTTAACATTGAATCAAGGAGTCTTGTATCTGTGGCTCACTGTCTGTATGATTATCATTTAAATGACTCAACCTTTCTGACTTTTCATATCCCCATCTGTCAAATGAGAAGACTGCTCCCAGCCATGATTGTTGATCTCCCTCCACTGGAGGATATAGGATGCTTATATGTCCACGGTAAGTGCTAGGAGGGGACACAACCTCAGCTTTCATCAGCTGGTAAGGATGTAGAATGAGGAAACAAATGAAAGCAGAGGGGTTCCATGGACCTCTACCAGTTCTTGGGCATTTGTTTCTCGTCGGTGAGGAGACAAGTAGAAACTTCTCTCATTTGAGAAGAATGTGTTTAGAAACGTTTAGAATAAAGGGAGAAGGCTCTGATGGCCATGATTGTTATGAGAGAAATTCCCTGACTTTCATTGTATTTTCCAAACATAAAACTGGAGAAATAACTAAATAAAACTGGTACTCTCCCATAGATAGTTGAAGAGGTAATGCTCTGCTACACCTCAAATCTCTTCTAAGAGACTTTTAAATATGATATAACCACAAAATGGGTTTCCTTTTCAATATTTGAAAGCTTTAAAAGCTTTCTATGTCTTAATTTACTCAGATATGGACATTGTACCACAGATGCAACATGATGCCTTCAAAATGCTGCAGGTATTTTGCAAACTCTGTTTACATGCACAGAACAAGTCAAGCCCAGGGTGAGATGGAGATACATTGGAAGACCAACAACTTGTATTTCTACTCTTTACGTTTTGATTTATCTTCCTCTAATATTTTTAGCTTTGATTGTTCTCAGAGAAAGATCCCTTCCCCTGCCCACAGTACTCAGTACCCCTTTGCTTGTTGAGTTTACCCTGGTGAAACTCACTTGAAAATTCTCATCATACGTGTGTCCCATGGCTGTTGTTTTGGGCTCCAAGAGAGGGCAAGAAAGCTTCTGCCAAATCAGCACTAATGCAAATCCTGCCTGAAGGGCAGGAGATGGTTTGGAACAGGGCCTGAGGTGAGTTCAAGAATGATGGGAGAAATAATGATGACTACAATTCAGTAGGTTGAAAAGACATGCTTTTCAAAAATGTAAGAGATCAAATTCTGACAACAATAAGTAGGTCAAAGCCCAAGAGAATATGTAGTCAGGGGATGAGACCAGTACAAAATCCTTCTAGAAGATAAATAAATCCAGGAAAGGAGGCTGGAGTCCAAAAATGTTTACAAAGAAGAGTTTTCCCAAAGATAGACATTTTCTGGTCCAAGATAGACATTTTCTGGTCCACAGAGTGAGCTCTACCATTGTCTATATCTGAACCCACTTCTGATGCAAAGAGTCAACTCATTGGAAGAGACCCTAATGCTGGGAAAGATCGAGGGCAGGAGAAAAAGGGAGTGGCAGAGGACGAAATGGTTAGATAGCATCACTGACTCAATGGACATGAATTTGAGTGAACTCTGAAAGATAGTTCTCAGATAGAACTCTAAGAGATAATTTGGGCTGCCTTGATTAGCTCAGCTGGCAAAGAATCCGCCTGCAGTGCGAGAGACCTGGCTTTGATCCCTGGTTTGGGAAGATCCCCTGGAGAAGGGAAAGGCTACCCACTCCAGTATTCTGGCCTGGAGAATTCCATGGACTGTATAGTCCATGGGGTCACAAAGAGTCGGAAACAACTGAGCAACTTTTATGTTCATGCTCACTTTAGGAGATAGTGAAGGACAGGGAAGCTTGGCGTGCTACAGTCCATGAGGCTGCAAAGAGTCAGACTGCGCCACTGAACAAAAACAACCTCTTGTCCAGCGTCTGTCAATCATGCTACAAATGCCCAACTTACGCCTGTCTCCTGCTTCTCATTTTATTTGTCTGTGTGAGGGTCATTATTTCTAATCTAATGGTGTTTGGAGGTATAAAACTGATAGTCTGAAAAAATAATTGTCCTTGATATGAGCATAATGCAGACTGCTTAATCTTTTTAGAAGGGGTGTGTCCAGTTACACATGATAAGTTATGAAGACATGGCAGATTTTATGTTCTGAAGTGGGCTTAGCATCCATTAACCTGCAACAGAGGTTCAAACAAAGACAACCAGGGAAAAGCAACATGCCAAAGGAGAAAGATGTAAATTGACCCAGAATAATTATTCTGCCATCAGAAGCTCAGATTCTGTCAAGAGAGATGATAAAGCTTGATTGTGTGCACATAATAAAAAAGGTTTTAGGCAAATATGTTTTGTACACACCAGGTATTTCTGCATAAATGCTCAGGAAAAATGGGGAAAATTGCTTTCAACCTGGTGTGAACTCTTCTTTTCTGATTCCCCATCTACTTTTACATACATCCACTCATCCACCCATCCATCCACTTATCTGTTCATCCACCCAAGCCTTATCTACATCATTTAAGTCTTTCTTTTCACCAACTTGCTGTAGGCATTCTTCTTCTGTGACTCCTAGTAGGAGGAGAGAGTGGGAAAACATAAATTTAAGGTTGTTGTTAATAAGTGAATCGAATTTACTTAGGAAAATTTGGCCTCAATCAGTTTAGGAAAACCCAACCATTTTAGAGTTTTCTGTCAAGTTGGGGATTTTTATCTGCTCTTAATCATGTCTCTTGATTGATTTAAGCTTTAAACTTCAGGGTTTCAGCCATGCCAATCATACATGTGCTGGGGCTTGTGGTTTTGCTTTGTTGACATCTATCCACTTTGCTATCTGCTAATTTTATTTATGTCCTTCTTGGTCCCCAACTATCGTTCCATAGTGCTTTTCCTTAACCCATCTCTCTTCACCCTGAGGGCCTTCAGCCAACTTGCTCTCTCTCTCTCAGCTAGCTTCTGCACCCTTCCTAAGGACTGGGCCCTTGAGCATTCTCTCCTCCAAACTCCTGAACATATAAGAGTCTAGTTTAGACCCTCTTTTCTGCCATATGCCATGCCACATTATTGACTCCCATCTCTGCCAGGAAATTTTGCCAGATTTGCGGCCAACCCTAACCCCCGTGAGCCAAGGGAGCTTTGATTACAACCTCAAATCCATTCCTATATTCTATAATTTGCAATTCTACCATCGTACTCATTCCATAGGTCAAAACATAGAAAGGATTTGGGCTCAGGTCTCTTTAAGAGACCCGTATCTAAGCTTTTGTATCCTTTCATATTTTTTTTCCCTTTCTCTTGCCTATGAGAGCTTTATATAATTTAAGATGAGAAGAGCAACTCTTTTCCATCAAGGGTTCTTCACTGTCTTAGATGAAGTGACTATTTTATGTCCAAGAGTCTTTCAGTGTTTATAAAACCCTCAAATTATAAAGATTTCTTGAAAATAAAACCTTGACTTCCAAAACTTAGTTATGCCACGGATTTCATCAAAAGACCATTTGGAAAATCAAAAGAGAGCACTGACTTTGAATGTGTATGTGTGTGTGTGTGTGTGTGTGTGTGTGTGTATGTGTTGTGTGTTTCCTATTAAAACAACTCTTTTATTGGGCAGGGACACTCATGGGTGTGATGTCTGCACAGACCCATAGGAAGGTGGGGGAACCTTAATTATTATCCCAACTTATCATCCTATAACAAATGCTGGTCTTGGCACAACCTGCAGTCTTGCTTCATCTCTTGCCGCTTCCCACTACTTTCATTCTGTGCTGTTTTATTCTGTGTGCATCTCTTTTGTTGTATTCAGCTTTATCTAATCACTCTGGTCTGCTGGAAACTGTTATGTTGTGCTGAGTCTCTGACTTTGAACAAAGCTCTGTCTTTGTTGTAAACACCTTTGTCTACAGGGAAAGCTCCTATTCATTCTTTCAAAATCAGCTCAAGAGTTCATGTTGTTTTCTTTGTGTGTGTGTTTTTTTGTTTGTTTGTTTTTTTGTTTTTTTTTTTTTACTTTGAAAGCTTTCTTAGACTTCCCAGGTAGGGTGGTAGTAAAGAATCTGCTGGCCAGTGCAGGAGATACAGAAGATGCAGGTTTGATCCCTGACTTGGAAAGATCCCCTGGAGAAGGAAAGGGCAACCCACTCCAGTAGTCTTGCCTGAGAATTCCATGGACAGAGGAACCTGGCGGGCTACAGCCCATGGGGTCTCGAAGAGTCAGACATGACTGAGCAACTGAGCACACACTTAATATTTCTAAATTAAACTGAAAACTTTCTTATCATTAAAACTTCTACTTGAAATTTACTATAAACTGTTGTGGTTTTTCTGCTGACTTCCCTCCCACTTAAATTGAGAGCATCTTAAGATCAGAGACTATTTTCATATGTCATGATCTCTATCTCCAGTATCTCTACAGCTCATTGTACATATCAGGTACTTAGAAATTAGTGGAAGAAATGAAGGCAGGGAAAGAAGATAGAGTTTCTGAGACAGAAGGAGAAATAAAGGGAGGGAAAATATTTTATGCCTAGGTGAGTAAAGAACTAGTAAGTAAAATAAAATGCTAACATTGCCTCCAATCTATGTGGCACTAGCTATGTATTAAATATTTAATTTAGTTCATTTCATTAGACATGACAGTTTTATGCCCTCACTTCACAGGTGAGGAAAAAATCTTCAACTTATCTAAGATTCTTCATCCAAAAGAAGAGAGAATCAAGCTAGGGATCAAGACAAACTTGACCCTGGAATTCACATGCTTGCCATGATGCTCTGCTGAAAAGCTGAGCTGAGACTAGTGTAAATGTCCTAATACTTGACTCAGATGTTGCTCTCGTAGCCTCTTCTACTGTCCTTTGTTTCTTCATAAACTTCTCTTCTATATCCACCCACTTTGAACCATGTTCTCTTTCCCCAGCTGGGGCTCTGCTTTATTTGCTCTTTCCTTGGTAGCCATTAAAACAGAAGACCTGGCATCTGAAACCCTGTTTGGAATCACGATTCTGCCATATTTTACCTTCTGTGAGTTATTTAAGCTCTTCCAGCCTATTTATTCTCCAAATGTAGGTTGTTGTGAAGCCCAAAAGAGATAATTTATGAAGTGTTTCATAAATGGTAGTTTTTATTCTCCTCTTCTCTTGAGATGCTGGCAAGGGTGACTGTCCAGAGGCTCATGTTTATATATTCAATGATCTTTTGGTCTTGAAATTCTGGTCATTCCTTCTCTAATTGGTGGATTGATTAAATTACTGGGAATGATGTGAGAAGTTCATCGCAATCAGGGACAGAATTCTCTGATGCTATGATGGCTCAAGTAGAAATGAGATTTGTTGGAGTACATGCACAAATTATTTTAGATCCCTAGGCTTCACAATACTGAAATCTTACAAGGACTCCCCTCTGAATCCTCAACAATAAGGCAGCACTGTGGAAGCTCAATCGTTGACCTACTCAGATATGGGATCTTTAAAATGTTATTTAATTTCATTTTTCTGGATGAGAAAAGACTGCAGCCTCTCTCTTCTGAGTCAGGGAAGTTCAAAAGAGAAGGCAAGATTGAAGCAACTGGTTATTGTTCGTTCTTACTCACTTTTTATGACTTTCAGTGCCTAAAATGTGAGAGGGGATCAGAGCCAGGAGTGTTTCAGCCAACTCCTGCTGAAAATAATCACATAAGTGATGAATAAGTAGTTTCTTTGAGAATGTGGGACAAGTTCTCTCTCTTTATTTATTTATTTATTTATTTATTCCTGGTGTGGAACATTTATTTATTTATTTCATGGAACACTCAAAGTTTAGATCAGTGGGAATTTTACTCAAAGAATTGTACATTTTCTTCCCACATATATCGCTTTGTATTAGGAAGTGACATTGTGATCCATTTCACTACAATATTACAAAATATTTACAAGAAAATATTAACTCAAACATGAAAGGCAAGATGGAGGTGAAATAAACTGGTTTTTCCAGAAATCTCTACTCCAGTGCCCACAGCACACAATAAGAGAGCCAAAACAAATAACAAAGTTCTCCTTGATCACAAATTTCCAAGGAATTGGAGTAGGGGAAGAAATCTGATGAAAATGGTGGTATGAAAAGGGGATGGATGTTATTAGCAGCACTGCTTCAATAACCAATTTATTTTGAATGAAATGCCCTCTTTTCTATGCAGTAAATTCTGAACAAGGCTAAACTTTAAGATATTCCTTGAAATGAAATTAAAAATACCTTGACAGTGAAAGCAACTCTTCCACCTAAGCTGAGTAAGAGCCTGTTTCTCCATGAACCACTGATGTGATCTGGCATCCAAAGCGGTCACAGCAGCCCTTCCATCTCTTTGATGAAAGCCTCACAGACATCGTCCTTAGTCTGCACTGACACGGGAACAGACGGGCCAGATTTGGGTGCTGTTTTGGCAAGAGGCACAGTAGAATCATCCTCTGACTTTCTCTGGGGAGCAGCAGAGCCCCTTTATTCCCCCGACGCACCCGCAGTGCGGTCGGCACAAATCATGTGATCTCTGCCTTGGGATTAGTGATGTGTGGCTTGGCACTGATGGTTGCCGTGGCTTTCTTCTCGATGGTGTCTGCGCGTGTGTCATCTGCCTTGGGTCGCTGGATCAAGTTGGGAGGAGCACTTAGAACCCCCGGGCTGGGTAAGGGAGCTGGTGGGAAGAGCCCTGGTGGGGCAGGTCCAAGAGGAGGCACCAGAGGTGGGCGCATCATGCCAGGATGGGGTGGAGGGATACCTGGAGGTGCAGGGGGAGGTAGCTGTGGTGGGGGGTCCCTGAGGAGAAGGGCCAGGAGGAAGACCTGGGGATGAGCCAGGAGGAGGGCCAGGGGGTCAACCGGGTGGTGGGCCTGGAGGTAAAAGGCGGGGAAGAGGCCCTCGGAGTCCTGGCATTCCAGGCAGTCTCAGGAACAGAGGAGCTTCTGGAGGTGGTCCAGGAGGAAGGCCTGCAGGTGGTCCAGGTGGAGCAGGTGGCGGTCCAAGCGAAGGTGGTCCTGGCATGGAGGGGTGCTTGTGTCTGAGACAGAGGAACAGACTGTGGAGGGGCTTGCTGCTGGGAAGCTGCAGACGTGCCATCAGAGAGTGATTCCTCCTTAGGCTGTTTCTGTGATTGCTTTTCTGCTTCTGAATCATCTGAGTCTTCATCATCGTCCTCTGAAAAATTCCTCGACCTCGCGTCCCTCCTCAGGGATTTCCTGACCTGCCATTCAAAGCATCATGGCTTGGGGAGGAGTCAGCTCCTTCATGTTCTTCTTCTTCCTAGATTTTCCAGGCATATCTGCAAACCATGCACCCAGACCTGGCTTCTTTTCCTCATTGTTTTCTCTCTCAGTGTCATCGTGGTGCACAAATGCACCCCCTTCACTTTCTCCATCTGATCCATCACTGTCACTGTCATCAGTACTGTCATCATGCTTATCCCGGTCCATGTCTTCAGGATAGCCGTCATCTTCACTTAGACCTGGGGATGAGCCAGGAGGAGGGCCAGGGGGTCAACCGGGTGGTGGGCCTGGAGGTAAAAGGCGGGGAAGAGGCCCTCGGAGTCCTGGCATTCCAGGCAGTCTCAGGAACAGAGGAGCTTCTGGAGGTGGTCCAGGAGGAAGGCCTGCAGGTGGTCCAGGTGGAGCAGGTGGCGGTCCAAGCGAAGGTGGTCCTGGCATGGAGGGGTGCTTGTGTCTGAGACAGAGGAACAGACTGTGGAGGGGCTTGCTGCTGGGAAGCTGCAGACGTGCCATCAGAGAGTGATTCCTCCTTAGGCTGTTTCTGTGATTGCTTTTCTGCTTCTGAATCATCTGAGTCTTCATCATCGTCCTCTGAAAAATTCCTCGACCTCGCGTCCCTCCTCAGGGATTTCCTGACCTGCCATTCAAAGCATCATGGCTTGGGGATGAGTCAGCTCCTTCATGTTCTTCTTCTTCCTAGATTTTCCAGGCATATCTGCAAACCATGCACCCAGACCTGGCTTCTTTTCCTCATTGTTTTCTCTCTCAGTGTCATCGTGGTGCACAAATGCACCCCCTTCACTTTCTCCATCTGATCCATCACTGTCACTGTCATCAGTACTGTCATCATGCTTATCCCGGTCCATGTCTTCAGGATAGCCGTCATCTTCACTAGAAACACCATAGTCACGACCCCGCTGAGCAAGTTCAGGACCATATAACATGTCTTCATCATGCCTAGGGGGCTTCCCTAGTGGCTCAGAGGTTAAAATGTCTGCCTGTAATGTGAGAGATCTCAGTTCGATCCCTGGGTTGGGAAGATCCCCTGGAGAAGGAAATGGCAACCCACTCCAGTATTCTTGCCTGGAGAATCCCATGGACAGAAGAGCCTGGTGGGCTACCATCCACAGGGTCGAAAAGAGTTGGACATGACTGAGTGACTTCACTTCATCTCGCCTACCAGTGTGAAGATCTAGGGCAAAGCCCACTTTGCGGCCAGACATTTGTAAGACTCGAGGAAGAGGTGGGCCCAGGGGAGGACCTGGAGGTTTCCTGCCAGGGGGCAAACGTGGAACGCCATGTCCAAGAAGAGGAAGTATAGAAACTGCCCGAGTTGGAGGTCCATAGGCTGAGGTTTTGTTAAGGATGGAGGGTGGCTGGGCCCCAGGAAGTGGAATGTCCTTCCAAGATGTTGGAAGGAGCATGCGGCATATCTGGCAGAGGGATAGTCGATAGTCTCCGCTTCCACATGCTGGGCATTCTTGACAGCATCAAAATTTTGGCTAAGTTGAGCCCTCTTCTGTTCATATTCACCTTTTAGCTTTCTCAGTTCTTTGTAAATATCTGGGTTCTCTTTCTCATAGACTCGTAGAATACGATCAAATGTTTCACGTAGCTTTTTACGCTTGTCTTTCAGCACTTTCTCATTTAACTGTGGCTGCTGCACTGGGTTAAACTTCTTTTCATCCAATTTGTCCAGGTCCCGGATAATTTGTTTGGGATCCTTCATCTTTAAAACTGCAGCTCGTACCATCATGCACTGTTTTTTGTTCTTCTTTAATTCTGTTTTCCGAGCTTCTTTTCTGGCTTGGTCTGTAGGGTTCATAAATTTTCCACTTTTGGTGGAGGACGTGGATGTCCGCCCCATGTTGACAAGTTGTTTGATTAACTTGCTTGTTAGAAAATAAAACCTAAAACACTTCTGTTGGGTTCCTGGGGCTGTGAGAAGCCGGGAGGGGACGATTCTCAGCCCGTTTCATTTCTTAAGGGCCTTCACCTCTGCCTTTCAGTCAAACACCCAACCACCACCATCTTGAAACCTCGCGCCTCTCCCCAAGTTCTCTCTCTTTAACTATGCGAACAGTGTCAGTGGGATGTGTGGATGACACTTTCGGTGTTTCTCCATAACTTGGACCTGTGGGTGGTTTACATGAGATGAGAATCAGACCTTGTTAGCAAGAACGCCAACAGTCAGGGTTGGCTATCAGATGAACGAACTGACTTTGAGATGCTGGGAGGAGGCAGAGAGAGGTCACACTTCTAAGGTGTATTATTTATCAGAAGGGCATATTTGGACCATATAGGTTATTTGGATGGATTCAAGTCTTGGATGAATCCCTTGGCCATTGACCAGCCATGGACTCAAAGAATCATCCTTAATCTGAGCCTGTAACCTCATTAACAAAACTATTTCTTCCAACTAAATAAGTCACAAGTTGCTTCCAGATCTAAAATTTGAGAAACACAATCAATCTAATAGTCCTTCTTGTCTTTTTCCATATCTCTTAGCTGTATACTTTCAGACTCTATTGCAATTATATTACACTTTCCACATTTTAAAAAACCATGTTCCTGAAAAGTATATTCCTGAGCAAGATAAATAAAAAAACTAATTTCCCAAATGAAATATAGCTGGCTTGAAAAAATAAGATTATCTCAATGCTAAATCACACTAAAAATAAAATAATTCTTCATGATAAACTATAGCATCTAGCCAGAATTATGCTTAAGACTAACCTATATTCTGATAGCAAGAAATGAAATATTGGAAAGCAATAGTACACCCTGAAGTAAACTGTATCATATGAATACTTGAAATGATGAATTGTGCCAGCATTTTCTTTTGTTTATTATGTGCTGAAAGTCTATAGTTGATTTCACAGCTGATTATACATCACTTTAAATATTGAAGAGCCATTGAACACTAAAATAGGAAGGATAATAGCATTGTTCTTAAGAAATGAGGTGAGGCTGATGATGTTCTGTTCACTGCAATGATTGTATTCAATACATTTCCAAGACAGTAAGGAAAAAAAGTGATGCTTTTTGTGTGCTTCCGCTAATAGCAGAAGATGCGTCTTTTTATTTTACAAGAAGAGTTCATTCTTCCTTACAATGCTTCCAGTCCGTTTTCACTGAGTTTTAAAGCAGCTTTATTGGCTGCAAAAGAAAATTGCTGAGGACTACAGATCACTGACCAGTTTCTTGTTCTCTCCTGAAGAAAAAAATGCGGCACAAACTTCTCCCCGGAAGGCTGTGGGGTCACGTTCATGACGGCAGGCAAGGGAGTTCATCCCCTCTGAGGTGTCAGCAGTGTCTGGTGAATTAGTTCCTTTAGGACCAGCTTCCATGTGGCGTCACTTGCTCTTAATGGTACACATAAACCACTAGGAATGCATTCTGGTGACTGGGGGCAAGGGAAGAAGATATTGAGAGAGCTCCACATTTTTTCTCTACAGGTCCTTCTGTCTCCTGAAAGGAAGTAATCTCAGAAATGAGGCTAAAATGGGCATTGTGTAGCTTTATGATTCCCAGTCTTAATTTTTTTTTTCTGTCTGATACAGTGTTATCAACTAAAATCATCATGTTTTTCATTGTCTTTAGAACTTATCCACCTTCTAGCTTACAGTTTGTACTCCTTTTACAGCATCTCCCTATTTCCTGCACACACCAGTCCCTGATAACAACTTGCTTACTAACTATTTCTCTCTGGTGACCCATATATATATGGGTGTGTGTGTGTGTGTGATATTACATTTATTTACCCATTTATCTACTGATGGGCACTTTGATTTTTCCCTTTTCTCCACATTCTCACTAACCCTTGTTGTCTCTTGTCATTTTTCACAAGAGTCATTTAAAGGCATGTAAGATGATATCATATAGATAGCATATTGAAAGCAGAGACATTACTTTGCCAACAAAGGTCCATCTAGTCAAGGCTATGGTTTTTCCTGTGGTCATGTATGGATGTGAGAGTTGGACTGTAAAGAAAGCTGAGCGCTGAAGAATTGATGCTTTTGAACTGTGGTGTTGGAGAAGACTCTTGAAGTCCCTTGGACTGCAAGGAGATCCAACCAGTCCATTCCGAAGGAGATCAACCTTGGGATTTCTTTGGAAGAAATGATGCGGAAGCTTAAACTCCAGTACTTTGGCCACCTCATGTGAAGAGTTGACTCATTGGAAAAGACTCTAATCCTGGGAGAGATTGTGGACAGGAGGAGAAGGGACGACAGAGGATGAGATTGCTAGATGGCATCACTGACTTGATGGATGCGAGTCTGAGTGAACTCCAGGAGATGGTAATGGACAGGGAGGCCTGGCGTGCTGTGATTCATGGGGTCACAAAGAATCAGACACAACTGAGTGACTGAACTGAACTAAACTGCAGATGATATCTCACTGTGGTTTTGATTTTCACTTCCCTGATCATTAGTAATGTTGAGCATCTTCTCATGTACCTATTGACTATTTGTACATCTTTTTTGGAAGCTTGTCTATTCAGGCCCTCTGGTCATTTTTCAGAATGTTGTGTTTTTTTGTTTTATTGTTGTTTTGCTATTGAGTTGTATATAATTTGGTTCTCTAGGTAATTTGTATAATTTCTCATCAGATATGTCGTTTACAGATATTTTCTCCTGTTCTGTAGGTTGCCTTTTTATTTTGTTCGTAACTTTCTTTGCTGTGTAGAAGCTTTTTAGTTTGATGTAGCACCACTTGTTTATTGTTGCTTTTGTTGCCTTTGCCTTTACGGTCACATGACATATACTCTTTTCTTACCAGCACCAGTGCACTGAGAGGGAGAACTGAGTTTGCTTAGAATGTTGCAAAACAATGAGCTAGCCACTCTGACATAAGCAGTGCCAACAATCCTTCGAGTTACATTTCTTTATCTATAAAGCAAGGTCACTCTTGAAATGCAAATCCAATTAAATGGGTGGTGGGGGGGGAATAAATGGAAAATTTCAGAAAAGTATTAATGTGGTAGTTTCATAAGGAATGGTTATTGAAGATAACTAGATACAGGATATATGCCAATCATTTCAAAATGTGTATATAAAGGGGAGAATACAAGGAAGAAGTGTGTTGGGGAAGGGTAGAGGGGAAAGAAGAGTTAGATGAGTGAGAGAAGAAAAAGAAAGGGAAGCAAAAGAATAGTAAACAGAAGGAAGGGAGTGGAGCTCAGCCACTTCTCTTGGATGCTGTTTCTTACCATGGACATGTACTAATAGTTGCCAGTCACATACAGTGCCTGGCTTTGCCCTAACCCTGGAATCCTGTCTGACTTAATAGAACACCCACTATTTAAAAGCCTAGCATTCAGGGTATTCCCTGAAGGCCCCATTGAGGCAATGGGGTTGTTGTTGTTGCACAGTCACTCAGTCGTGTCCACCTCTGTGACTCCATGGACTGCAGCACACCAGACTTTCCTGTCCTTCACCACCACCCGGACCTTGCTCAAACTCAGTCCATTCAGTTGGTGATGCCATCCAACCATCTCGTCTTCTATTGTCCCTTTCTCCTTCCTTAAATCTTTCCCAGAATCAGGGTCTTTTCTAATGAGTTCGCTCTTTGCATCAGGTGGCCAACGTATTAGAGCTTCAGCTTTAGCATCAGTCCTTCCAACGAATCTTCAGGATTGATTTCCTTTAGGATTGACTGGTTTGATCTCCTTGCAGTGGTACCTGACACTGAATTCAAACTCAGTGTCTATTTCTGCATATGCTAACCTAGCTAACAGGCTTGGCAGGAACAGGAAGTGGAATCTTCAGAAGGCAGAGTCAAGAAACATGAGTTTCCTGAAGAAATTGAAGAGTTTCCTGAAGAAACTTATTCTGCACCATTCAGCAGGTTGGATCACTGGAAGGTTCTTTATCTCTGTGTTTCCTTACTTGTAAACTGGGTGGAGGGGGGTGGTTGCATAATGAGAAATTTAGTTGGGAAACTAGACAAAATAATAGATGTTGAGGAGGCATATGTAACCTATAAGGTGCTATAAAAGTTAGTGTTTGCTACGGCTCGAATCATCCCCTAAAAATTTATGCTGCAATCCTAACCCCCAGTACCTCATTGCAGGTGTAATTAAAATGAGGTTATACTAGTGGAGTAACTTGAAGGGCTACAATCCATAGGGTCACAAAGAGTCAGATACAACTGAAGTGACGTAGTACGCCTACATACGTACTATTGGAGTAAGGTGGGCCCTCATCCAACACTGTCTTTGTAAGAAGAGCATTGGAGTTTTAAGCTCAGTTTCCTCTTTATATTGAAAGTCCTTAGATGTATGGAGTTCTGGAGACAGAGGATAGGTGACTGTATAATAGAGGATATAATAGTCGTTTCCTTTCATTTACACCCTTTCTCCCATTACCAAAGTAAGGGTAGTCAAACAAAAACACTAATTCAGTTAGAAGTATTTCCTATCTTACTTGTTCTCTTTCCCAGAGCTGGAGTCAGTTAGTACAAATCAGAGACACTGATCTCATTATTGTCCCTGGATCCTACTAAATACAGAAAGATTTAGAATATTTTGGCCCAAAAGTAAGAATCCAGTTGGCCTGCTTGTGGTCCAGCTATTGTCCTGGGCCTCCTTTTAGGACCTGGATTGCTGTTTTGTTTCTTTGATCTCTGATCTACTTATATGATCCCTATCTGGCTCTCTGTTATCTTGGCCCTATGTCTAAACTGCCATCACAGGTGGAAATGGGGCCAAGTAAGGGAGTATGGTAGGAAAGAATCAAGTCAAAAGAATCAGGCTCTAGATAAGAATGGCTCCCAAGAGGAAGATCCAAATCATTGACATCAAGAGGGAGTGGCTTAGTGTCAAGGACAGACTTAGGAGATATGGGCAGAGGTGCCCTGAGATACCAGCAGGCAGGAACAAGGGTCCTGTTTGGTACCTCTGCCAGAGAATCCATTTGAAGAAGCCATTAGAAGTTAATAGTGGGTCCAAACACTCATATTAGAAGCTGACCTTGTGCTTCCAATTCTCCACTAGATTCCCTGCTGGCCTTACCCCCATGACTTCAGATCCATCTCTAAACTCCATTTCACACCTTCTATTCCTTTATTGATGACTGAGTTTCCTGAATCCTGGACCTTTAAAGCAGCATCCTTCCTGGTCTCCAGACTAAGATGTCTCCTCCTCACCCCACATTTTCATCTTAGGTCTCACTGATGGCCAGGCACCAGGTAGCTACCTTCCACAGCTCATTGATTCTGCCTTTGGATTGGGACTTTATCTCATCTCTCTGCCTGGTCTCTGTCCCTGTATTCATCTCCTCTCTTGAGGATGTGAACAATGTCTCTGATCACAATCCTTTCTTTCTGTCTCAGCCCACAAGTGTTAGTCCAAACATTAACTTCACTTTCCCATCATTTTGGTAACTGCAGCTACACAATTTGTTGTTCTGTCCCATTTGACTTAGAAGGAAAAAAAAAAAAAAAAAACCTCTAAGGTGTTTTTTTTGTTTGTTTGTTTGTTTTTTGTTGTTTTTAACATTTTCTAGATTGTCTTGCATTTTTTGCAAAGACCTTCTGGACAGGAGTCTTCAGGATAATAAATTGCAAGATTTAGCTCCATTTTTCCACTAATCAAGAAAAACAAAACAAAATGAAATAATGTATGTTGTCACCTTATGTGGAACCTAAAAAATAAAACTAACAAATGAATATATCAAAACAGAAACAGAGATACAGCTATATCTCAGATATAGAGAACAAGCTAGTCATTACCAGTGGGGAAAGGGTGGATGGAGTAGCAAGATAGGGGTAGGAGATTAAGAGGTAAAAAATACTGTGAGTGAACTTGTTGTGTTTAGCCACCGAGTCATAGTAATTAAGCTATAAGGATATATTTTACAGTCCAGGGAATATTGCCAGTATTTTCCTGAATCCTGGACCTTTAAAGCAGCATCCTTCCTGGTCTCCAGACTAAGATGTCTCCTCCTCACCCCACATTTTCATCTTAGGTCTCACTGATGGCCAGGCACCAGGTAGCTACCTTCCACAGCTCATTGATTCTGCCTTTGGATTGGGACTTTATCTCATCTCTCTGCCTGGTCTCTGTCCCTGTATTCATCTCCTCTCTTGAGGATGTGAACAATGTCTCTGATCACAATCCTTTCTTTCTGTCTCAGCCCACAAGTGTTAGTCCAAACATTAACTTCACTTTCCCATCATTTTGGTAACTGCAGCTACACAATTTGTTGTTCTGTCCCATTTGACTTAGAAGGAAAAAAAAAAAAAAAACCTCTAAGGTGTTTTTTTGTTTTTGTTTTTGTTTTTTTTTTGTTGTTTTTAACATTTTCTAGATTGTCTTGCATTTTTTGCAAAGACCTTCTGGACAGGAGTCTTCAGGATAATAAATTGCAAGATTTAGCTCCATTTTTCCACTAATCAAGAAAAACAAAACAAAATGAAATAATGTATGTTGTCACCTTATGTGGAACCTAAAAAATAAAACTAACAAATGAATATATCAAAACAGAAACAGAGATACAGCTATATCTCAGATATAGAGAACAAGCTAGTCATTACCAGTGGGGAAAGGGTGGATGGAGTAGCAAGATAGGGGTAGGAGATTAAGAGGTAAAAAATACTGTGAGTGAACTTGTTGTGTTTAGCCACCGAGTCATAGTAATTAAGCTATAAGGATATATTTTACAGTCCAGGGAATATTGCCAGTATTTTTATATCAGTTTAAATGGAATGTAATCTATAAAAATATTGAGTCACTATGTTACATACCTGAAACTCATGTAATACTGTACATCAACCATACTGCAAAGAACAAGAAAAGAAAAACAGTTGGCATCTATATCCCAGCCCCAAAGATGATTGATAAGTGTGGGAAGATTCTAAGATAGAGAATTAATTTATGTCAAAGTAGATCTTCCAGTTAGTAATAGTAATGACAGTTCGAGTATAAGTCCCTCCTTGCTGTAACAAAGACATTGCAGAGGACTAGGTTAGACAGCTGGGGGAGGGGGTCAGCAGAGGGGCGCCAGGAGCACAGACTTGCCTCTATGCTCCAGGAAAACATCAAGATCCCAATAAAGAGCTCACAAAAGCTGATGATTTTACAGCTGCAACCTTTCTCTCTGCTGACTAAAACTGAAATCTGAAAGATGAATATTTGTCCTTGGGCATGTTTCTTTCTTTTTTTTTTTTAACAGCACCGGGTCTTAGTTTCAGCTTGGGTACTTCGGACTTCTTAGTTGCAGCATGTGGGTTCTTCGTTGAAGCATTCTGGATCTAGTTTCCTAACCAGAGGTCAAACCCAGGCCCCTTGCATTGGGAGTGTGAGGTCTTCACCGCGGGACCACTAGGGAGGTCCCTGGGCCATGTATCTTTGAAAGATAGTTTCTTTAAAAAATGAAGCAATTATTTAAAAACATAAACCCAGCTCTGTTCTCTCAAGTGTTTCCGTAAATCAATATATATCTAATGACATGCATGCTACTATTTTAAAAAAGAAGCGTGTCTTGTTTCTGGAATATGTGTGCCAGGTGATATGTATAGGAATGGCTTTACATTATCACTTTTTTGCTTACTCATCCAAGAGATGGAGATATTTAGAGTTAACAAGGGAAAAAAAATATGATCATTTCAATGTGGGAAATATTTACACAGGAAAATATAAAAGGATGCATGAGAAGATTATTTGGACCTGAAATAAAAAAATCTCAACCTGTAATTGAAGAACTCAGATAATTAAAATAGGAATGTGCTGCCCCTGATGTAGAATCGATCATTGGCTTTTCATGTTTTATTCTAAATACCACTCAAAACCAGAATTGAAAGAGACACATGTACCCCAATGTTCATCACAGAACTGTTTATAATAGCCAGGACATGGAAGCAACCTAGATGTCCATCAGCAGATGAATGGATAAGAAAGCTGTGGTATATATACACAATGGAGTATTACTCAGCCATTAAAAAGAATGAATCTGAATCAGTTCTAATGAGGTGGATGAAACTGGAGCCGATTATACAGAGTGAAGTAAGCCAGAAAGAAAAACACCAATACAGTATACTAATGCATATATATGAAATTTAGAAAGATGGTAATGATAACCCTGTATGTGAGATAGCAAAGGAGACACAGATGTATAGAACAGACTTTTGGACTCTGTGGGAGAGGGAGAGGGTGGGATGATTTGGGAGAATGGCTTTGAAACGTATAATATCATATAAGAAACGAATTACCAGTCTAGGTTCGATACAGGATACAGGATGCTTGGGGCTGGTACACTGGGATGACTCACAGAGATGGTATGGGGAGGGAGGTGGGAGGGCAGTTCAGGATTGAGAACTCATGTACACTCGTGGGGGATTCATATTTATATATGGCAAAACCAATACAGTATTGTAAAGTAAAATAAAGCAAAATTTTAAAAATAAATAAATAAATACCACTCAAACTTATTCTCCTATTTGCAACCCTGCTGCCAATTCCTGTGCTCAGAAATGTTATCAGTTCTTCCTTAGAGCAGAGGGGATACACTTAGCATTTTAACAGATGTATAAAAACTCCCCCTTTCCAAATTGTAAGGATTGTACAATTGCACAGGTCACTAGTTATCTGGGATTGGCCTCATTCTATCTTGCCAGATAAGAATATTTTAAAAGCACACCATCCATTATCCCTGACATTTTGCAAAACAAATGAGGGATTTAATTTTGGAAGAAAAAAGTAAAGTGACAATTTTTTTTTCTTTTCCTTTTTCAGTCACATTGCACAACTTATGGAATCTTAATTTCCCAATTAGGAATCGAACTTGGGTCCTGGCAGTGGAAGTGCCAAGTCCAAATCAGTGGACCACCAGGGAACTCGTAAAGTGACGGTTTCAAAGTGTATTCTTTTCAGTTGAGTGCATTGGATTTCACTAAATTCGTGAATTCTGCCTTGTCTTTACTGTTCTCATTTTGCCAGAGATCTGAGACCATTTCCCTAAGGAGCAAGAGAGTTAATCAAAGACTTAGATTTTCACGTAGTCTCCCAACAAGACTTCCTTTTTTTTCTTATTTTGAGTTCTTGCTGCTTCAGCCAAAATGATCTTAATATGCAAACTACTCACTTACTTACAGCCCACACTTGCTCACTGTAATCCTCAGTATAGTTTGCATGTTTTCCTAAGATAGACAGTTCTCTAGGTTCTGGGGTTTCTTCTTCCGATGCTTTCAAGTCTGGTCACTTCCCAACTTACGCTGTGAGTGGTCCAGCAGTAGACACACACACGTTCAGGTATGCTCATTCTAACCCCTTCATCTTTGCAAACACTGTTTTCTGTCTAGTCTCTCATGAAAAACCCCTTGCAAGTCTTCTTTTTAACCTAATGCAACTTTCTTTGCACTAACTCCTCAGGCTATAGTTTACTCATTCTTTCAACAAATGTTTATTGAGTCTCTGCTGTATGCCAGATATACAGCTGGAACATAAAGATAGAGTAGAAAACAGATCCAGAACATCTGCTTGTATAGAACATACATTGCTCCATGATCTTTCCCTGAGCAGCCACTGCAGCTTAAGTATAATTCCCTCATACAATGAGACAATGGGACTTGTCTTCCAAGCTCAAATTCTTGCAAGAATAAGAGGGATGTTGTTAATAATTATTACAGGAGAACAGGTATAAACCAGCATTAGCCATGGCAAGCTAGGGTGTTGGATTATAAAGAGTATCACTGCTTGTTAACATCTCAGACTTCCAGAAGAAAAAAATTGTATGCATAACACCCAGCACCTACCAGGGACTTGGTTGACAAGCAAAAAAAAAAAAAAAAAAAGTAGATTAGTTTAATATGCTTTGATTTATTTAATAGGAGAATAAAGAATGAACAAATAATCACAGCTCTCTATTTAACTTTTCATGTGTGGACATTAGTGTGTTCCTACAGTAAATAACCAGAGCCCTTTTATAGGTTACAAGTGACAAAAGCACAGCACAAGTTAAAATAAGGGAGAAAAAGAAATGTGCCTGGAAATCCAAGGGGAGAGCAGTAGATATGGTCTTCCTGATGATTCAGCGGTAAAGAATCCGCTTGCAACGCAGGAGACATAGGTTGGATTCCTGGGTTGGGAAGATCCCTTGGAGGAGGAAATGGCAACCCACTCCAGTATTCCTGCTGGGATAACCCCATGGACAGAGAGGCCTGGCAAGCTACAGTACGTCCCTGGGGTCACAAAGAGTCAGACACCACAGAGCAACTAAACACATATGCATTAGATATGACTAGTTATGGTGGTTCCAATAATGGGATCTCACTCTCTCTCCCTCTATCTCTTCTCTCTGCTTGACCTAATTTTTAGGCAAACTTTCCATATAGAATCAAGACGGCCCCAGAAACTATAGGCTTCCATGATTGTTATAGCTTATTACCCAAAAAGAAAAGAGATAATTAATATGAAGAGTTTCAGGTAGTTTCAAGGATGGTTTTGATAACTTGGCTTGGGTAATATTTTTTTTCTTAAAATGTTAAAAAAAAATGTTACCTACTATGTACATTGCACTTTGTATGAAGAATTCTCTTAAGATCTTTCTTAAAGCTTCTGTCCTTTGACTCCCAGGAATATTATATGTCAAATATTGTTGCATCTGAACTTCACAGAATGAAGGGGAGTCTCTCAGAGTGGGAGTAGAAAGATTTCCAAAGGAAGGTAGTCTAGGCAGAAAAAATAAGTTCCACTCTACTCCTAAGAAGTTGCTCAAATGCTGGTTTATTCTGGATATTCTATAAGGTGCTGATGCAATGACTGATGGGTGAATCTCCTTATGATTAATTCAGGAGCACACACACCTAGCTCACATCCTCCCTAGCAGGTGTGTGGACTGATAACAGATCAGTCCAATTGTGCCATTTGCCAGCTGAGGATCTTGGTCAAAATACTTAATATCCTAGAACTCAGTCCCTTTATCCATAAAATGGATATACTTATAAAGTTACTGTGAAAACTAAATTGAATACTATATATAAAGAGTATTCATCACAGGGCCAAGTCTAAGTGCTTGTTCAAAAAATGATAGCTGTTGTTAGAGCCAGCTTCAGGAATTACAACCTGTGAGATTATAGGGGGCCATGTTCTCAGAAGAATATCTCACTTGGTTTAATGATTCCTTGTCACCTCTTGAAATTCTTAATTTTATTTTTTAATATAAATTTATTTATTTTAATTGGAGGTTAATTACTTTACAATATTGTATTGGTTTTGCCATACATCAACACGAATCTGCCACAGGTATACAGGTGTTCCCCATCCTGAACCCCGCCTCCCTCCTCCCTCCCTGTACCATCCCTCTGGGTCATCCCAGGGCACCAGCCCCAAGCATCCAGTATCATGCGTCGAACCTGGATTGGTGATTTATTTCATATATGATATTATAGAT